>PVKS010004229.1:0-88123 GCA_004027875.1 Aplodontia rufa | reverse complement strand
CTTTGCATCACTGTGATCCAAAGACCCAACAACTTAGAGGAGCAAAAGTTTATTTTGGCACATGATTTCAGAGATTCAGACCATGATTGCCCAACTTCATAGTTCTGGACCCAAGGTGAAGCAGAGCATCGTGGCAAAAGGGTGCAGTAGAGGAAAGAAGCACAGGGCACAGCAACCAAGAAAGAGAGAGAGAGAGGTGCCAGGGACAAAGCATAGACCCTAAAAGCATGTCCCCAATGACCTAGCTTCTCTGGCCACAACCTACCTGCCTACAGCCACCACCCAATTAAACCATTCAAGTGGACAGGTGCACTGATTAGGTCATAGCTTTCATGACCTGATCATTTCAACTTTAAACATTTTTTTTAGAAAGCAAGAGAGAGAGAGAGAGAATCACTTTTACTTAGTTTGGCTTTCATTGTTCCGACTAGGGTTCAAACCTGTCCTTGCACGTTACAGGCAAGCAGTGTAATTGCTGAGCCACTGCTCCAGCCCCAACTCAAAACATTCTTGCATTGTCTCATCCATGAGCTTTCTGGGGACACCTAACATTCAAACCATTACAATAGCATTTGTCACTTTCTAGCACACAGTATAGTTTATCAGTCTGCAGTTTGTCTCCCGTGCTAGTAGGATGAAAGCTCCATCAAGACAAGGACCTTTGTCAGCTTTATTCAGTGAGTATCTGCAGTACCTAAAATAACTTGGCATGTCGTAGGTTCTCAATAAATATTTGTTGAAGGAAAGAATGAGGATGGCCTTTTCCTGAGCTCATTGCATTGAGGACTTTGCTTGAAAATGCCATGTCAACTGCAAAGGACTTGAGAGACTACATGTTTACTCACAAAGAGTAGGCCCAGAGGAGGGAAATGGCCCTGGTCACATGGCCAGCTACTGATTAAAACTATGGGAAGTCCTGATTCCCACCTGTGTGGTTGTCCAGTGTACAAGATCTGAGTCCTAGAGCCAGGAGAACAGAAAATCCTTCTATCTCTGCCTCTCTCCTGGAGCACTCTGGAGCCCCAAGGTAGCTCTCTGAGAGCAAGGTGGAAGAGAGATGAGCAGAGTGGAACACACACAGTCAGCAGGAAACTGGGGCATGAGTCAGCCCAGAGTTGCTAACTGAGAGAATATTTCTATTATCTTCACACTTCTGATTCAGGACCTGAACGCTCAGTGCCTCACAGGCATCTCAAACCCCCGGGTGCCCCACACTGGATTCCTGGTGTTACCTCTGACATTCTTCCTCTTGCTCTTCCACATCCCAGGTCACAGCACCCATCCACCCATCTGCCAAAGCCAACTACAAAGGCGTCATCTTTCTCCTTCAGGCCCCACACCAACCTGTTACAGGTCTTATTGGCTCTTTCCCGCAGCATGTCTTCCCATCTCTACTGCCTTTGTACCAGCCTGGCCCCTGGTCGTTTGTGGACCACCACCATAGTCTCCCGCCTGCTCGCCTGCTTCCATTCTTGCTTTCTGGTTTTTAGCATAGCAGTATCCTTTTAGAAATACAAATCAGACCATGTCATTCTTCCTGCTTCAAATTCTTCAGTGGCCTCTATTCCACTTAGAAAGTCCAGACTCCCTATGGTGGCCCAGAATAAGGCCACCCTTGCCTGTCGCTCCACACTAGCCTATTTCAATCCCCCTCGCCCCACCAAGGACCTCCACCACCACATGCCCTTCCCTCCTCGTAAGTGTTGCCACACTCACTGTCCACTTTTAGGTTATTTGTCCCACCTCAGAGAGGCCTGCCCACGTCCCCCTTACCCTCTAAGACTCTGTGCATTCTCTTCACAGTGCTATCACAATGGCAAGTATGTATTTTTTATTTTTATTACTTTGTTATCTGTCTCTCTTTTTAAACTTAAGACCTCTTATCTTGGTTTGATTTTTAGACATAGTATACCCTGAGCTTTCCAAAGAACCTGAACATACTAGTTGATCAATAAATATGTATTGAACAAAGGAATGATAGATAAAACCCATATATCTTCACTGATTTTTTTTTCCTACAGAGTCTGTAGCTGAGGATAATGGGGATGTGGGCAGGCATCCCTGAGGAGGGACATGTAACCTGAGAGTGGACAGTCAAATCCAGCAGTCAAAGCCTTCACTCTTCTGCCCACAGTCTAGCAGTGCAGCCTCACCTTTGGCTGTGCGCTTAGGCTACATGGGCCCTCAGTCCTTCCTGTCCTGTTTCAGGTCATGGGCCCTGGTCACACTCTGGCTCCTGCTGATTCTTGTCTCTCTCTTTCTTCTAAGATTTGTCTTCCTTCTTCACAGCAGGTGCATGCCCACCTCGACGAAGCCCTTCACAGTTTCCCTCATATGTCCACAGAATTCTGTGTCTGGATTTATGATCGCACTCGGGAGAGCAGACAGCAAGGTTTTAGGAGACATTGAAGTTCATGTGTTACCTCTGTCCCTTTCAAGCCACGAGATCATTTATGTAAACTCTCTGGTTTTCAATTTTCTCATCTGTGAAATATGTGTGGCATTGTGCTTTGACCTGGAAGAGCTGTCCTGAGGATTGGTAACAGTTACTATGTAGCGCAGAGTGAACTTTTTAAAAAATAGTAGTTGCTTTGGTGAAGGTGACAGTGCCCCAGCCCACTTGGTAACTGGGACACGTTAGTTTCTTCCTCTGGTCTGTAAAGTGTATTTGTTTAATTCTTCCTTACCTAACCCCAGTCTCTTTCACCTTGCATACCAGTGTACACACAACAGCTGTGTGAATGAATGAATGGAAATGGACAGTGATGCCCAAACCCTTGTCACCTGTTGAAGCAACCCATGACAGAGGAGGCTGGGGCTACTGACACCCACCCTTTATTTCAAAGTAGTTCTGGGAAGAAGTCACCAGACCAGTCTGAGTTTCCAACAATCCTAGCTGAACACTCTGGCTTTATTGCTTTGAGGCTCCTGTTGCCACTCGTCCTGTGTGGCTGGCCATTCCCTGCCATCTGTGAAAAACAGAACAATGACCTACATAAGACTCTGAGGATGGTGAGCTTTTCAGTTTATAGACCATCCTGAGATTTTTGCGGACAATGATGAGTTGAAAGTTTTAACCCCAATTTTTTTTCTCTCTTAATACTGCAATATATTTAAGAGTCCCTGCCACAAGAATTATTGCCTCTCCTTGCCCGGATCTTAAATCTTCGTTCAAAGACAGCTTATTTTAATTGAAAATGTTCCATCAGTCTTTTCCTCTTTCCCACCTACATCCCTTTCTTTGACTCAGATGGGGAAGTTGTAAATAACCTGGAGCGAGGCTTAGAGTTCGAGGAGTATGTAAGAGACGGGAGCGGGGAAGGCAAAGAGTCCACCCTGGAAGATGTCCACCTTTTAGGCACTGTCTTTTAAACATAGCTTGTCACAATGATCAACACCTTACAGTAGGACTTTTTCTGAAAAAGCCTAACTCCTTTCCCTTTCAGAAGTTCAAGGGGATGATTGGTAAGGATTCTATCTATGGTTGGTTCCAGACTGACACGCTGGGTAGGTTTGTGGGGAGTTATTAGGCTTCTCTCCCCTGTTCATTCACTCCATCAGCCTTACATTAGGCACAGCCACGTGCTCATCCACACAATCTGGTGATGCAGGAATTATTATTTACATTTTATAGACAAGGAAACTAAGGCTCAGGAGATGGGGTAGCTTATACAAGCTCACACAGTGTTCTAATTTCCTAGTTCTGTGTTAGAAATCCTGCCCCAAACTTAATGGCTTAATAAACAAAAATAACTATTCTTTCATGTTGTCTGTGGGTCAGAATTTTGGGAAGGGCTCACAGGGTGTTTGCAGGATGGAGTCCAGTGCAGTTATAGCCGGACAAGGGCTAGAGCAGGAATAGCAGAGTGCTGAGGAGCTGGGGATTAACCAGGGATCTTTCCTCTCTTTCTTATTGTCATCTCAGGACAGTCATACTGCTTGCAAGGAGGCTCAGGACTCTAGCTTGAGAATTCCAGCAAGGAGGGTACAAGTCACCTTACCTTTTCTGACCCTGTCTCAGAAGTCCCACAACGTCACTTCTCCTACTTCTACCTTTTTTTTTTTTAACTAGAAAAGAGTTACAAGAACATGCAAATCCAAGGGCAAGGGATATAGACCATGCCTCTCAGGGAGGGAGTGTCAAGGTCATACTATAGAATCACATGTGAGAAAGGAGATGTTTGTGCAGATGTCTTTGGAAAACGCAATCTGCTATACAGAGCATGTGGCAGAGCCAGGATTTGGATTAGACATGTCTGCTCCCAAAACTTTTATGACTTTTTAGAGCGGTCCACAGGGACTGCTTTCCTCTGTGCCCTGTAGCTCTTACTGTCAGCACACACATCCGTTATTTGGCCTCCTCCAGCCAACTAGAGATGGACTGAGCTAAAATAGCCGGCTTGGGTCTGCAGACCCTGGCCGTGAGACTGCCTCCAGGGTCTGCTGGTCGGAGAGGCCACGCCCAGTGCCAGCTTGTGAACTTTTTAAAGAAGGGGACAGAGAAGGTCAGCCATATCCAGAGGAAGAAAGCAGGTGGCAGCCTCAGAGCACAGCAAGCCTGTGGTGCATCTCACTGTCATAAACAACTTGTCTGGTGTTTTTCCTTCTCCTATCAGCGCTGGCCCAGGATGACTCAGGCAGTGACAGGAAAGGTGCCTTCCCATCAGGAAAGAGCCCAGGGCAGTGGACAACTTGCAGCTCTGGAGTCAAACGTGCCTGGATTTGAGTCCTAAATTTACCGTCTCTGGTTATGTGACCTTGGATAAGTTCCCTAGCAAAAAAGATAAAATTACCATCTTCACTGGGCAGTTTTGAAAATTAAAATGCACATAACAGGCACTTCATAAATGCTCGCCTTCATGTCTTTGTGTCCAACCACAGCCGGGGACTTCTTTAAAAAGGTGGTGAGAACTCGTTTGGACATTTCTCCGATGTGAGTTGGTTTCATGACCCTGGAGGGAGTATGGCCCAGGAGCCCAGTCAGCTCCCACAGCACCTGAAGGCAGGACTGCAGCAACTGCCTGCCATGTGGGTCTTTTCTTCCCACCACACCTTCTCCCCTCCACTGTGATCCAGCAAGACCCTTCCCACTTAAAACTCCCCACACAGCTCCTGGCACATTACAGGTTTCCAACAGCTGTGTGGATGCACAGGTGGGTGTGGTGGAGACCGTTTCAGTACTGTTGTACATTTTGTGTTCTCTCCTGGAAAGCCCTCTTCAGTTGTCCTGCCAAGTTCTGCTGAGAACAGCCCTCAGGGACGTATCTCAGGGTCCTGCTCCTCTGTATGTCACTATGAATGCCCCCACATGCTCCTGAGTCAGGAGTGTGAGTCTTCTCACTCAGTAGACTGAGGTCCCTAATCATGTTTGAGGTGAGGAAGGCACTGATATGAACCTGAAAGCATCCAGGCCCTGAAGGCGCTCGTGGAGAGGCAGTTTGAGAAGGTGCACAGGTTCAATCCCTGGCTCCAGCACTTACGAGATGCCCAGCCTTTGGGGAAATTTCCTACCCTCCCTAAACATGGGGGATAAAAATAGATCTACCTCCCTGAGCTGTTGTGAAGATTAAGTGAATCAGTACACATAAGGCAGTTGAAAGATTGCCCAGCACATATTAAACATTATATAAATATTAGCTGTTATTGATAAGTTAACGAACATGTATTTCACACCTATTGCTAGGCAAATCTGTGGGTGATCAAGTAGTACAGACAAGGCCTCTGCCCCACAGAGCTGGCAAGCTAGATGGGGCTACTGAAAAGCAACAGCTAAAATACAGTGTGATAGTGGTCTGGTTGGTAAAGAACGGGGGAAGAGGCTCTGGGGACCTAGAAGGGACCCCCATCGCAGCAGGGGCACTGAGGAAGATCGGTCCAGGGAAATGACACCTGAACCGAGGTGTGGAGGCTAAGGAAGAGCTGGCCCTTTAAGGCATGCGATGGAGGACAGTGGTCCTGGGAGATGCATGGCACGGACAAAGGCTGGAGGCAAAGAAGTTCCATACGGCTGGCCCAGGATGGGCAAGGAGGTGGGAGGGCAGAGGGATACTCACAAAAATAACCAGGGACCCTGCCATGAATAGCCTCATAAATCAGGTCAGAAATTTGGCCTAAAAGGCACCTGAGAGCTACTGAAGGTGACAGCTGAGTGACATGGTGGGATCTCATTTGGGAATACCTGCTGGCCACACTTTATAAAATGTCCTAGAGGAGGACAATCCTGGGGTAGGAGGACTGCATGACACAGCAATAGTGATTCAGGGAAAATACAATACTGGCTTTTTGCGGGGATGGAAAACAGTGGACAAATTGAAGAGACAGGAGGCCTCATGGGGAAGGCTGGCAAAGGTGCGGCTGTGTGGGGCTGAGGGCCCAGGGACAAGGAGCAGTTTAGGGTCCAGGTGGGAAACACCTAATTCCCATACTAGGAGGTAAGTGATGAATGCTTTTGATGCAGTCAGTTCAGAAATCATGGCAGCATGGGGACAGGGAGCTACTTGGTCCTGAGAGGGGAGGAGTGGAGTAGTCTAGAAGGTTCTACCAGAGAGACATCCCCTAGTTGGAGAGTTGATGAGTATATACTAGGCAAAGGAAAGAGAGGGAGGCACTTCAGGCAGAGGAAATAGCATGTGTGTGAGCCCAGAGATGTGAGAGATGATGTGTGGAGCGGATGCTCTGCTGTTAAATACGTGGTTGTTGTACTAATTCATACTAGTGTGTTAGCATCAGTGTGGAGGTTGGCCCTTTCCCCTTCTCTGGGGATTTAATAAATAGGTCATAAATCCTTATCCACAGGGTTCATTATTATTCATATTTCAAGGTGGAATGGGGGGGGATACCAGTTAGAGTCACAGGGTTCAGGCAAGCTCTGATCCGTATGCAACAAAGGGTCTCTTGCCCTTGGCCTTGCTCATTTGGACTCATCCTGAGACACCTGAGGTCAGACCAGGAAAGCCCAGTCATTTCCAAAGGCCTGCAATTCATCTCAAAGCTATATGTACAGATGTGGTAAGACCACCTAGACCTCTGTCCTGGATTCTTCCCTTCACATTTCTGTGTTCTTAGGCAAATTACTTAACTTCTGTGCACTCCAGTTTCCTTCTCTGTAAAATGTGATTAATAACAATTATTACCATTTAAGATTTGGTGAGGATCAGAAGAGACAGAACACACCCAAAACTTACAACAGTGAGTGGTGTTACTGCTTTAATTGTCACTGTCATTTTTTGTCACTAGTCCCCTTTCCATTCAGTCTCAGTCTCTTTTCAAAGTCACTCCTTAACACATGTGTCTGCAGATATGAAGCTGGGACGGAACGTGGCAAGAACGTTTCTGGATTATTACCGGCTGAACCCCCTGGTGGAGAAGATAGCGGTTCCCATGCCGAAGCTGCGGTAAGTGGCTCCGCGGAGCAGTGGGGCTGGAGTCCTGCTTGGCTGATGTCCCATCTGTGACACAGAGGAGATAGCCCCAGCCCTACACAGAGCCTGCACACATCAGAAGAGCTGTGTATAAAGTACCATTAGGTATCGGGCTCCTCTAGATTCTGAGTTGTAGTTTCAGATTTCCACCCAACTTCCAATGGCCCAGGATAGGTCCCTTGACTTACCTGGTGGGTCCGGATGGTGTCTCAAGGCCCCCATTCCACAGTGAAGCAAGCCATACATCTCTGAGCCCCAGGTCCACGTACAGTCTGAATGACAGTGTGCTCTGATGACACCCTGTCTCAGTCAGGGAGGATGTGGTCTCATTTCCAGATCTTAGGTGGGAATCCACAGGGATGGGGCGTTGCTGGGGAACTGAGCTCAGTCCTTGTTCTGAGTTAGTCTGGGTGTGTCATCAATGCTTCAGTCTTACCTGTAATGTGGGCTTGATGGCACGCACTCTTCAGATTCATGTGAGATGTACAGTAAAGCACCCAGCCCAGCGCCAGGTGTACATAAACCCTGCAAGTACACGATAATCCCATTCACGCAGAATTAGAGGTTTAGGGCTAAAATGGACACATCCTCAGAAGTCCCTCCAGGGGTTCTCTGATGGGGCCAACTTGCAGGTCCACTGAGGAAAGACGGCTGGGAGGCGAGCCTCCATTTTGCCTGAGGGCGAGGAGAGAGCCCCAAGTGCTGGGCGTTCCAGTGCCTGCTGGTGGTGAGCCCAGTGAGCATTTGGGCAGTGACATCCAATGGCATCTGGGATGTGCTGACCCTTCCCTACCTCTGGGAATCATCTCCTACTCACCTAGTAGCCCAGCCTCCTGGAAGGACCTGGCAATGTTCAACTCCCTGCTCCTGCCAGACTATTCTTTCCAATGACCTTGCCCGTATATTTTGGTGCCTCAGGACCTTTGCACTGATGTACCTTCCTCCCTACCCTGTCATTAATAAAAACAAATAAATCACTGTTAATTATTGTATGAAGTACTTTCTTAAAGCATCTTATTTATCCCTTTTAGACAGTCTATTTCCAATCCTACAAATGAGGAAATGGAGACTCAGAAAGGTGAAGAGAATTTCCAATATCAAGGAAGGTTTTGTTTTGTTTGCTTTTTCAGTGGAGCTAGGGTTTGGTCCTAGGTTTTTGTGATTTCAGAGCTGTCTAAACTCCACTTCACACGGAAGTTCATCAGAGTATGTTCAAATCATAGGACTTCTGGGATCTTGGCAAGTTTCTTGGCCTCTTCAAGCTTTTTTTTTTCTGTCTACTAAATGGAGAACTTCTAAAGATGTTCTTTTTTAATTTTTTTTTTAAAGAGAGAGGGACAGTAAGAAAGAGAAAGAAAGAATGAGAATCAATTTTATTTAGTTTTTCATGTGACTCCCGTTGCTCTGACGCTTCATTGTATATGTGGTGCTGGGGTTAAAAGTCGCATACTCGCTCATGCCAGCCAAGCACTGTAACCGCTGAGCTGGTTTTGAAGATTTTTAAAGATTAGATACAACCCAGTAGCCAAGGTTCTTAAAAATGGTTTTCATCTCCTCTGGTTTCTGTGTTCCAGCTACTGGGAACCTAGGACAAGTCCCTTGACTTATTTAACTGGTCTGGATGATGTCTTAGGGCCCACTTTCCACAATTATCATACATCACTGAGCCGCAGGTCCATGAAGAGTCTGCAGTGACAACATGCTCTGGTCACACCCAGTCTCTTATTACTCACATATCACTTGGGGTCTTTGTGCCCCACGCTGGGGTATTAGAAACTCTTGCAGGAGCGTCAAACCTGTGTGTTTTCTGTGCCCCTACAGTGCCCACCCTGCCCTAGCACACTTGAATCTGTTCACCCATTCATTCATTCATTCATCACACACTCACCCAGGAAAGACAGCACTTTCTGCCAGACTTCTGGCGGGAGGGAGGTGCTGAGCTGAGTTGAGGATAATTGCAGCATGACCTCTGTCTTTAGGGGCTCACCTCCAGAGGAAAGTGCTCAGTTCATTCTTAGAAGTCATTCTTGGTTGGTTAAAGTTCTTAAAATTTTAAAGCTTTATAAAACTCAAAAGAATTCCCAGAATCTCATTTACAAGTTAATTTGGGGATTATCTCTTTCAGGTCCTCTGTTGGCCTGAATTGAAATTACCTTGATCCTTAACTACGTTTTCTGGCTTTTTGTGTTTTCATACGCTGGTGAAATGGGGCTGACATCCAGAGAGGCTTTAGTGTTCACCTAAGGTATCTCAGGATACCGCTGAGGACTTTGGGGCCCAGGGAGCCGAAGGAGCAGGTCAGAGTCATGGTGTCAGGGACAGGACAGGAGCCTGGAGCTTCACCTGCAGCCTGACATGCTCAGCATGAGTCAGGAAAGAGTTCTTGAAGATGCTTCTGTGGTGGGGGAGCTTGAAGCTCGGTCAGAGGGATACAGGGGGGTTCTCGGGGCTCTAATTTCAATTGCTCAGGGCACCTTTTTGCCCTGAGCTTTGGAGCTCTGTTTAGAACAGAGCTGAGGAGCACTTTCGTCACTAGCCCACAGCCTTGAGAACTTGAGGTAAATACAGCCACCCTTAAATTAAGAAAAGAAAATTAACTCCCTTTCCTATCCCTACACCTCCTGCTCCAACAAACTATGAATACCACTTAGCTCTAAATTGGTTAGTAACCCTTTAAGAATGAATTCTCAGAAATATAAGGCTCTGAGCTCTAATTTGGGATTTGAATACTTCTCTTTTTTTTATATTATTTTCCACCCAAGCATCAAATAGCTTAAGTGAAAGAGCAGTTCTGGCTTTAAAGGAAAATTACATGTTTTGACTCAAAATTAATCTTTGTTTTCTCCCATCTCTACGGATAATTACAAGATGTCACTTTCCACCCACACGCTGGTGGGAGCCGGCTGGCATCCTTGGGTGCGGGGCCGCCCTTCAGAACAGGGCCCTGAGGAGGGGCAGCAACGTGGGCACAAGTGCTGCACTCAGGGACATGTCATTGATGACCAAAGCTGAGACCCCCACAATAATTTTGACTACAGTGACACAGCCATGAAACTAAAGCCCAACATGTGCCATCAGAGAGAGCAAAATTAGAAAAATGAGCAGACCAAGAGCCCTTCTGTGAGTAGACAGAACATAAGCATGGAGAGTGGGCTGGCCTCGGAGGACGAGGCAGGCTCAGCCCAGTGCCAATCTGGGAGGGCCAGCTCTGTGCTGAGGTCGTGATGTGTGCATGTGTGTGTGCAGGGGATCGCCAGCTACTCTACATACTGGAGTCCATCCTGTGCCCTGCCCTGTCCTGAGTGCTGGAGGATTATAGTTAGCCCCACCCATCAGGAGCTCCAATTTATGGAGGAAAAGGCATGCATAGGTGCAAATGTAACAATACTGAACAGTATACAGTAAGCATTCAGCTATGGTTCAGATTATGCCTGTTCTCTAAAGCCTTCCATAGCTCCCCATTACCTTCAGGGTAATATTCCAACTCCTCTTCCTGCTATTCAAGACCTTGGCATATATTTGAAATTTCATTTGCTGCCTGCTACCACGCCCCTGTCCCATGAGCACCTGCTTTTTACCACTTCATTCCCTGTGATTCAGCCTGAACAAGCTAGCTATGATCCATGTTTTTGTGCGTTCTTTTCCCTTTTCCTGGAATATTCTCCCTTTCATCTTGTGGAGAGTGAACTCCTACTTAGCTTCCAAAACTTAGTTCAGAATCACCCTGTCTGCCTCCCTGTCCTCTTCTCCACCTGAGGCAGATCTGCTTCCTCTGCTGAGCTCCTGGCTGCATTCTGTACATGCCTCCAGCTCAGCACATGCTGTGTTGTACCATCACGGCATCTCTGCATGTCTGTCTTCTCCACGAGACAGGCCTCTCCTGGAGAAACAGTCCTGCTCACTTCTATAACCTTAGTGCATGGTGCAGGGCTAGCATGGATTAAAGACACCTGAATATAGCTAAGCATAAAATAGAACGAAAGAAAACTCCAGAAATCATCTCTTCAATCTCTTTATATGACAGAAGAGATAAGTGAGACCCAACCACATATTACTCTCCTACACAGTCTGGCAAGCATTTGATACCTGATGGGCACATCCCAGTAAGGCCTCAGGGAGGAAGGGGAGTTTGAATTGGTTTTGAAGGACAAGAAGAATTTGGATGAAATAAAAGGGAAGAGATGGTATTCCACATTAAGGACTAGTGTGTGAGAAGCAAGAAGCAGGAACTAACATGATGGATTCTACAGCAATGATAAGGCCAGGATATTTAGAGCAAAAGCAATGGTAAGATAAGACTGAAAGTTCATTTCCATTCATCACACACTCCTCAAGTGCCTACTCCACACCAGCCCTGCACATGGCTCAGGATAAACAGCAAAGGCATCAGACTTTTAGTCTCATGAGGTAACTAGATGGGCAAAGAAGCACCGAGGAAATGGCAGACTAAGGGGTGATGTGATGCACGCAGTGCCCAGAAGCCTGGAGAAGAGAGAGGTTTGTGTTCTGGGAAATTGGCTCCTGGAGGAGGCGAGTCCAGAGAGAAAGTGAAGGAAACAGCCTCTACAGGGGCCGGAGGTATGGGACACGTGCCTTCCTGCAGCCCCTTCCTTTCTCTGTGCCCCATCTTTCTGCAGAGGCTCTTGGCTTTGCTCTCCCCTTCCCAGGTCACTTGCACACTCATCCCTGAGTAGGCACCGCACACCTTGTTCATAGATGAAGATTAGTGTTCGAAATGTTTACATGCTGCCCCCACCTACAGCTGCCCTGCCTCTGACCAAACCTGAGTTTGTCTCTCTGGCCAGCAGACTTTCCTTTGCCCCCATAAAACATGCCCATCTTATTTTTTGTGCTCCTTTAGGATGTTAAAAACCATATCCTTCAAAGATATATGAATGGCAACTTATAATCTAAACAAAACAAAACAAAACAAAAAATCCTTCATTTCACTAGAGCCTATAAGGCAGGAAGGACATAGATTATTCTCCTATTTTAGAAGTGAAGAAAAAATGAAGACTCAGAGAAGGAAAGGGACTACTTCAAGGGCATAATGCCTAGGGGCTGGGGTGCAGCGCAGGTGAAGAGCACTTGTTTAGCATGTGCAAGGTCTTGTGTTCAATCCCCAGCCCTGCACAAGCAAATCAGAACAATAAACAAAAAAGATCCCACTGCTGTGGGCAGCTTTCCAAGCATGTGCTTTGGGACACTCGGGTGTTTGCAAGCGTGGATGTCTGAATATATCTCAGTGACACTGGACAGTCTCTCCACATTAGCAAGGTCTTCAGTGAGCCTAGATTTTCAGGCAGCAGGGCTTCCCAGTGGAGGAGATACATTAGGGCAAGTTGTGCTGCCACCTTCTCCATCTTTACATGATTTGTGAGCCATTGGTAATGAAGGAAAATGGGTATTCCAAGGTCAGAGTGTGACCATGATGGGCCACAAGAAATTAGTTCTTCAATCTTAATTCAAACTTAACCTAAGAGACTCTGCATACATGGAATGTATCAATTTCTGTTACACACTAATCATTATTTCTTGCAGTTGTTTTTAACAGTTAACTCCTCTACTAAGCTGTGAGCAACTTGGACAACATCAAGGTTAAGTCTGTCAGAGCCTGTCAGACCTAGCACCATACATTTGTAAATTTCTGTAGGGAAGGGAAGACTCTGGGCATGTCTACTCATTTTATCTCATTTAACCTCACAACACCACTGCAAGATGGAATATTTTATTCTCATTTTAGAAGCAAAACTCAGAGAAGAGCTTCAAGGGGACACCTCTCATACATAGCTGACTCAGGAATTCAGAGCCCCCTTTCCCCCCAGAAAGTCCAACAATTAAATGAATATCGCATTAATTGATCAGTCATAAACAATAAATAATGCACCACCATATCAGATAAAATGCAAAAATGAACAAAACTTGATCCGTGCTCACCAGGAGCTCATTGTGAGCAAAGCAGGCATGTGGAAAGCACGGAACAGCCGTGTTGAACGTGTGGCATTGGGTGCTGGATGCTGAGTGCTGGGACACAGAGAGCAACCAGACACCTCTCTGTTCATCAAGATCCCCCCAGCTTATCGGGAAAACAGACATTATGAAATGTCATAAGTAGGCTATGCTGAGGAATGGAGAGGGGACTCTGAAGCCCAAGATGGTTCCATAAGGAATGAGGTCCCAGGCCCGCCCAAGCTATAATTCTCTTTCTTACAAGGATCTGTGGGCTTCTAAGTACTAGGGACTTAGGCAGGCACCCAAAGTCCACTATCCTCCTTCTAAAATTTCAAACTATATCTTTCCTATGGACCCAGCTCTGTCCCATAACAGAATGGGTTGAATGAGGTGGAATCAGGGTAGAAAAGCAAAAGAATTGAAGCTGTTGAACAGTTAATTTTTCTCCAGAACCAAAACAACAAAATGAATTCATCCATCCATCTTACTGGCATTGGTTGGTCTATAGAACCTTCTATGAACCAGGCCCTGAGCTGGGTGCTGAGGACACAGAGTAGAGGTTGACAAAGCCACTACTCCTGAGAGCTGCAGTCCAGTGGGGGAGATAGACGCACACAGAAATGATTGCATTACAGTGTGTATATGCACTGCCTTCTCTCTGTTATATTTCCCTTTGCAGGAAAGAAAAGCCCCCTCCCTACAAGCACCCATTCCTGCGGGGCTCGGCCAGCAACTACCCCAGTGGCAAAGGGGACAAGAAGAGCTCAGTGAACCACAAAGACCCTTCAAACCCTTTTTAAAGACTGGAGGCTGGGGAGGTTTGATGGGGACAGGAGCGTGTATTTCCTGCTGGGAAACTCTTCCTCTGGTTTTCAAGACAAGGATTTATGAAATAATGCATAGGCTAGAGAAGGAGAAGGGGAAAAAGAGAGAAATTTCATCACTGATTTTCCCATTTGCTAGTGGGAAATCATTTGTGAGCCTTGATCTCAAGGGTGAACAAAACAAGAGACTGGGACCAGACAAGCACAGATGCTATTTTCCAGAGTATAGAGATCCTCACGGGATGAGGAAAACTTACACATCCCTCTTAAGAGACTTGTCACATCTCAGGTCAGTTCTTAGGAAGCCCATTACCTTTTAAAGTTATATAGTTACTATAAAAGGCTCCCTTTTAAAATTGGTCGCAGGAGTTTACAGATTTAGAAATGCAGTGTCCATATTATCTGATCCAAAGCAATAGCAACACAAGCAGCCCAAAGGCAGATGTACTATTGGGAACAATTGGACAGAATTTTTGAAATCACAGTGATCTTAGATATATGGTCACTGTCTCTATCAGCTGCGTGCTTTCTGATTCCCCAAAACCCCAGCATGCAACTTCACAGAACTATTCCGAGAGCTATTTCTCAATCTCCTGTGTAGTTTAAATGAAACTTGAGCTCTAAAGACATATATATATATATATATATATGTATATATATATATATATATATATGTCATTCATTCCAAAAGATCTATCATGGTTAAGGTCCTAGAGACAGGGATAAGCCCAGGCCTTGAAGAGGTCGGTGTTGATAATCTGCACAAGGAAAGGGCAATTGCCAGATACAGGAGACGCCAAGAACAAAAGAATGCACCCTCGGGCAGGTAAGAATGACAAAATAAAACAACAGCAGCAGCAATTCCCAAGGTGGGCCAAGCTAAATATTGTGCATTTTTCTAAAGATTTAAGTGCCTTTGTATGACTAATGGGTCCAGGGGAGTCTGCTCCCTTCCCGTCTGTGGAAGCTGCAGGCTGAGTCACCATGACAGTCTGCTAATTAAAATGACCTCCCGGAAATGAGGATTAGGAGATAGAGGAAGGGAGGCTCAAGGGAGATAGGGCCTTTGGTACAAAGCTTCAGTTAAGCATTCCTTCCATTTGTGTTGGAGATTTTTTGGAGTTTGTTGCAAAAACAAAGAGCAAAGCTTGTTCTTCTTATGCATGTTGGTTTTCAGAAATGATAACAAAGAACCATATGTTAGCTGGCTATAAATGTCATGTTGTATATACAGTTTTTCCCCTGGGTTTTTTGTGACCCAGAGGAACATGAATAAAGTGGTTTGTGCAGCTCTTCTGTTCCTTTGAGTGTTCTTGGCACCGCTCCCTTTAGGTAAAATCTGCCTCAAAAACTAACCAGCCCACCCAATATTGGAGTGACTTTCACTTGGAAGTCAGGGACTCTGTCATCAAGATAAGAATGTCAAGACTTGAATGTTCAGCAGTTCCTGTGCCATCGTCCTAGAGCATTTAATTGACTAACCAGTTCAACATGTGGCACACCTTTGGAAATGATAGCATCTATTGAGAAAGCACAGAGGCAGATTGCATAAAATGAAAGAGATAGTAGTCTGGATCCATTTTTCCCTGTCCTGGCCTCATCCATATGTCATGAATATATATGGACCCCCTATTTCAAAAACTACATTGATAATTAGACCACAGGCCACAGATGGCAGAGATGCTAGTGGCCTAAAATAAAACACTTGGAGAAAGACACCTATAGGTCCTGATTCTGAATCAGATCCTGGTTTTATCTCTTAATATCTGTGTGATCTTAGGCAAGTTATTTAATACCTATGTATCTCAGTTTCCTCTCCTGAGAGAAGGTCATAGTAATGTCTACCTCATTATAATAGTTATGAAGATTTAATGAACTTCGGTGTGGGAAATATCAGTCAAAAAATGATGTGCTCATTGAATGATACACATATAATCTCTTGGAGGGTAACCAGAATGGGAGGAGGTGTCTGAACATAATTCCACCCTAGGAATGGACAAGAAGGCTAGAATTGTTTATCCTTGAGACAAAGAAAAAAAAAATAAGAAAGAGTAGGAGTGGGAAAGCAAGAACACAATCTCTACTAAGTTAGAGGGACATCATGGGGCAAAAGAAGAAAATTTCTTCTGCTGCCCAAATCCAGGGAATGAATCTCAATAAGACAAATTTCTATTCAGGATGAGGAAAGCTTTCTAGAAATTAGAGTTGCCAACCATTGGATGGGCTCCCTCGGAAGACCATGAGCTCTCCCTGACCAGAAGAATGCAAGCAGTCTGAATAGACATCTCTCAGGGAGAAATGTTAAGGGGTGTACTCCTTCTCTAGGAATGTTGGGTGGGGAGCTGGGAGGCCCTGAAACATTGCTCCTAGTTTGGGACTCTAGAGAAAAATGACCAGAGGAAGGAGGTTACATTTCTAGATGACAGAGAATGGAGTATGCAGAGTGAAAAGTATTTTTTAATACTACATACAGCAACAATTAGTATCTCTGAATTACGGTACATGGACCCTGCTAATGTAAGAAAGAAAACAGCTGTAAGGCAGAATTTATGTTGTTTGCAATAGTTCCATCTGCCTCTCCATGTTGGCAAAGAAGAAAGAAAAAGGCTGCCCAAGAGGCCAGGGGTTGCTGGTGCCCCTTTCAGTGGCCTTGGCCTGCTTAGTTCCTTTTTAGCTTTCTTGGACAAGGTTATACCTACTACAAAGAGGAAAGATTTTCAGCACTGAGGTGGAAGAGAGCACCGTGGACAAGTCGCCAGCTGGACACTACTGGTCCACCATGTCCACCAAGCCCCAGCAGGGGCGCTCCTGCTTATCTTCTAGTCTACCTACTTCTCAGAATAGAAACATAGGTGGATAGAACTGACCACCAAACCATGTTCTGCACATTTCTTTCTTTCTTTCTTTTTTTTAAGAAAGAGGGGACAGTGAGAGAGAAAGAAAGAGAAAAGCAATCTTTATTTAATTTTTCATGTGACTTTCATTCCTTGGACTTTGTTGTATATGTGGTACTGGGGTTTGAACTCGCATACGCACATGCCTGGCAAGTGCCGCAACCACCGAGCCACCACTCCAGTCCTGTTCTGTACATTTCTGAGGACAGTGAGACAATTATGGAAAAGGAAGGGTGGGAAGGGGTCCGGAGGAACACGCTAGGTCTCTGCCTGGCTCTCACAGAACTCTTCGTACCAATACAGTGCTGATTTTGCTCTGCTTTAGTTCAGAGGATCAGAGACAGGACTAAAGTTCTATTTACCCTCCAGAGCTACGATGGACAAGAAAAAGGTCACCACGTATCTGTGTACTGCTGAAGTCCACTGCAGAGGAGGTGGGGCCACCCAGCACTGATGATGATGCATGCTGTTAAGCCTCAGAAAGGGCCTTTGCTGGGAGCTTTCCATATTGCCTTTTAAATGGAAATAGGGAGAGAGGGCACATGATGAACTTTTACCCTTCACTGTAATTCAGCATATATACCTGAGGCCTGCCTTAAAAAACCCAACTTACTTTTCTCTACAGAAACAGTGAAAGCAACCATGGACAGATAGGGTGTTTAACATTTACTAAGCATCAATTAATACATCTACAAAATATTTATTGAACATGTAGTGTATGCCAGGTATTGTGCTAGATGTCTTTGTATCCACTGCCTTATTTTACATGCAGAACAGGCTCATAAGGTAAATATCACGTTCTACACTTCCCAGCAAGAACATTGGGAATCCTAAAGGTAAAAATCTGTTGGTGGCATCCATATGCCTAGTGAGAGCCTGGATGGAAACAGCTCCCTTTCCATTACCTTCCCCATTTGCCTCCAACTAAAATCAAAAGAAAACAAGTCAAAGCAGAATAACAAGGAAACAATGGCACCATTTAGAGGTAATAGAGGATGGTAAGAAGGGGAGGGAGACTGTAAGCTTCCAGGCTCAGGAAACTAGGTAAGGATTTCAGAATTTGTTAGTACCTGCTGCTGTTTCCTATCTCTCATTTCCACTCTCTTAAGTTCCTTCTTAGCACTCCAGAATACTCCAGAGTGTAGGGTTTGGGCAAAGCAGAGCTTCTAGATATTTCAGGGCCTCTGGAAGCTCAGCAAGGTAGTCATTGCAGGGCCCATCCTGGCATCCTCTGGGTTACTGACCCTAGTTCAGATTCTTTACCACTCCCTCCTGGAGTATATGACCTGGGCATGCTATGTCCCTCAATTGTTCAGCATTCTTCCCAGTTCCTGTCTCCTGAGCACTTTCAGGACATCATGATTAGAAGCCCTTTCCTTCATGACTCAGCTCAGCCAATGATGCACCAGGGTCAGACAGAATATGGGCAACATTACAAATGTCGCATGAACAGTCTGAATTTAAAGTCAGACCAACCCAAGTGTGAATGCAGCTCTTCTGTTTACTAGCTGGATGACTTTGGATAAAGAATTTAACCTCTTCAGTCCTCAGGATCCTCATCTGCAAGATGGGAGTAATTAATATCAGTTGCCCACAATAATGGTGAAGATTAAATACAATAACATCAATAAAATACCCAGAACAGAGAGGCAACTGTCCCCCAAGCCACCCTACCCTGCCCCACCTCTCACTTGCTTGGTTAATAATCTCTTTTCTTAGAAGTATGAGCATGTCCTGAGTAGAGGACAGGAGTGAGAGAAAGGTGCCCAAAACCTGACAGTTGCCCTGCAGGATCAGTGTGAGGCCAGGCACCTAGGTTTTACCATCCTTATGGCCTCAGCACTTAGCTCGTGGTATAGCAAAGTTCAAGGTCACTGAATGTGGAATGAGCAAACGATACGGATGGGGTTGTCCAGAGGCTCTGAGCCCTTAAGGGAGACAAAAGAGGCATTGTAAGTTGGGACTCTGAAAAAGATGGGAAGAGAGTGTTGGATACAGTATTCATCCAGCCCAATGTGAAAGAACTAACAAGATAAAAAAGACAAAAGAGGATATGTCCTGTAAGATAATATGCTTTATTGAGATAGCAGCAAACAAATCTTACCAGCATGTGCACCAGTTTCTTGCCATGCTGTTTTTTCTTGGCATGCAACATCCCAGGGACAGTCTCTAAAGTACTCAAGCTGAAGTGCTCTGCTGCTAAAACTCAGGACCTCCCCTGAGCATCCTCATCACTATCAGTAATTCCTTATTCTCCCTGAACTCAGGGTGCATGCAGGTCAGGGATTGATTTCCCCTCTCTGCAGAAGCAGCTCAGATCAGTACAATTAAGTTCCTTGCCCATGGTTCACAGCCAGGAAGTAACTAGGACAGGACCTGGGCACAAACTCGACTCTGCCACACCCCATTGCCTCTCTTGCCTCAAACCTCAGCACCACGCCTGACCAATTCAGAGACTCATTCCTGTGATACCTGTTATAGCACCTTACTGCTTAAAATTTACTTGTCCCCCAAAGACCTGGGACCTATTTTTGGCTGACCCTATGCCACTCTGGAGTCCAATTCTGCTTCCTTCCCTGGCATCACTGGTCTTGGTTAATGTCCTCTTTACCTCACTAGCTGGCCAGGCTGCAAAATATGCCACTGTCTTAACTCATTGCTCTTCATCTTTGCATATAACTGGCCAGCCACCAAGGCCCTTTGCTCCTGCCTGTGACGTGTCTGCCCTCAAGAAGTATTATGGAGAGACTCTGGAGTGAGTCAGACCTGAGTTTTAATCTCAGCCCTACCACTTGCTAATAGTCTTGCAAATCTTTTAAAATAAGAGTTTGCTTTCCCTGTCTCTGAAATGGGACTGTAATACCTGCAGGATTGCTTTTCATTATCCTTCCTCTACCTTTCCCATGTTCTCCCTCCTACCTACTCCCACCATCATCTGCTAGATGGATTGCTGGAATGGCCCCAATTGACCTTGTAGCCACCAGATATTTTCCTGCTAACCCATTCTCGCCTTGGAATCTACGAGAATCTCTGTAAGAACTCTAAGTTTTGGTACCTCTTTCAAAGCATTTGTTCAAGCCAGGAGCCTGGATATCATCCCACTTTGCATCTTCCAGATCCCTGCCAAACCCCACTATTTCTGGCTACTTAGTCTCTCATCTCCATCCACCATTTCTATCTCAGCTCTTCTTCTTATGTTTTGTGTGTGTGTGTGTGTGTGTGTGTGTGTGTGTGTGTGTGGGACTGGGGAGGTTTTCTACCACTGAGTCACATCCCCAGTCCATTTTATTTTTTAATTTGAGACAGGGTCTTGCTAAGTTGCTTAGGGCCTTGCTGAGTTGCTGAGGCTGGCTTTGAATTTATGCTCTTCCTGCCTTAGTCTCCCAAATTGCTGGAATTACAGGTGTGCACCACCATGCCCAGCACTGCCCCTCTTAAATTTATTTATTTTCTTTAGAAAATCCTCATCATCCAGGCCTCAGTTCACATATCCCAACTCCACAACATCCTCCCTGTCTCAGCATTTGTAATTAATTTCTTCCTTTTCTTTTGTGTCCCAGCTCTTTGCTTATTAATCCATTTATCCATGATTTGCTCAGGTGATTATCACCTCTGCCACAATGGTTTAATTTATTTGAAAGCAGAGACTGAGTTTTACTTATCTCCACATCTCATAGCACCTAACAGTTCCAGATAGGTCAAAAGCACCCAGTAAATGTAGCAGAACACAAATGAATGAATCTCAAACCCCAAATTTCATCCCAACCTCACCCTAATAACTGAATCCTAGTGGCAGATTTCTCTTCCCAAAGCAATGACCTTTCTAAAAGATTCCACTGCTCAGGCTTCTTCCTTGGCTCCCACAGCCTAGAGAATTAAGCTCCAACATAGTACGAAAGCAGTGTGGTATGGCCATGTAGTTTGGACTTCTAGTCAGGAGTCCTGAATGGTCTTGAAGGCTGTGGTTTCCATGGAGGGATGGAGATGGATTAATCCTCCAATTCCTTTATGAAGGCCAAATTCTTTTTCAGAACCCAAGGCAGTCAGACCATTTTACCTATAACAATACAACAGCTAGTGTTGCTGGTGTGGCTATGACTTCTTCTGGTGCTACTACTAATATTAATACTGATACAGCTGATGTTACTACTACTAACATATTACTGCTACTATTGCTACTTCTGATATTGTTACTATGGCTGACCTACTAATTCTACCACTGCTATTACCAACCACTAACACCTCCACTCCCACATCTTCTGCTGTTGCTTTGCTGTTCCTGCTAATCTAATACTACCACTACTACAGTTGATACCACTGTGACTGCTGCTGCTGATCCACCCTCTGCTACCTCTACACTGCTTCTATTGCTGCAACCATGCAGTCCTGACTGCCTACTTGGCTCCAGGCCCTCTACTGGTTGTTGGTTTTGGGTTTTTTTTTTTTTTTTAATGATTCTCTACTTTATTTTAGTATGGAGGATTGAACCCAGGGGCACTTAACCACTTAGCCACATCCCAGCCTTTTTTATATTTTTATTTTGAGACAGGATCTCACTAAGTGGCTTAGGGCCTCTCTAAGTTGCTAAGGCTGACTTTGAACTTGCAATCCTCCTGCTTCAGCCTCCTGCGTATGTGGGATTACAGGCTTGTGCCACTGTGCCCAGCTCTTTTATTTTCTTGATTAGAACACAGATGCATAGAGAAGCTAAGTAATCTGTCCAAAGTCAGCCTGTGAGTGGAGAAGCCCAGATGCCATCAGACACCATTGCTCACATTCTTTCCGTTTTCCCCTCCACCTTTTTGTGTACAGTCTTAAGACTGACAGTACAATAAATATTTAATGCTGGCTATAAAAAGCCTCTGCCTAAGGAAGCTCACTGGGTCATTCTTGTTATTGTACACGACCTCATTTTGCCTTATTTCCCTGAGCCTGGCTTAAGGTGTTCTCCTTTGTGGCTGGATGTCCCAGCATGTCCTCTAAGCCTGAGTCTCTTCTTTTGAAACAAGTGGCAGAAAGGACTGTCTCTAAACACAGAGCTGGTGCTCCCCTAGTCATGGCAGCTAGAAAGGTGTCATTCCAGGGGATAATGACAAGAAAAAGCTGAGGGGGCCCAGCTGTCTTTTCTTCCATGTCCCAGGTGTCCCAGCACTTTGCTTGTTAACCTATTTACCCATTATTCACTCAGGTGATTATCTGCATAAATAATGGCCTGCCCTCTCCCATTCCTGAATTATAAAGCATACAAGCTACTGAGCTTTTCCCCACTAAATATTCCAAAGACTTCCTCTTCTCTACTCCAAGCCACTTATGACCCTAACTCCCAAGATCCAAATTGTAAAGTCAAACAAATTTAAAGATGAGACTTTAGGAAACTGTTTTCTGCTGACAGCCCTGATACCCAAGGAAAGCAATCACTCAAACTTCTGAGGAAAGGGAAATGAACCTGTTTCACAGGCCTGATTAGGAAATTCTCAAATTTTAAAGTAAAGAGCATCCATGGGAGAGAAAAAAAGAAAGGAAGCAGGGTCAGGGAACACTAGAAAAGGTAAAAGGGATAAATTGACTAGTTTGAGTGTGTGCGTGTGTGTGCGCACGTGTGTACATGCTTTTGCATAATGGGTATATCTTTTATAAGTAATTTTTTGATATGAAGACATAATCCTCAGTCAAGAGTATTGAGAAGTATTGAGATCAAATGAGAGGATGAATGAAAAAGTATAGCCTTTTGAAAAATAGTTCCCAGTATTTTCTCCCCTTTTTCTGAGACCCCATAAAGGCCCCCACTTTATGGGGATGCATATGGATGCACGCCTTGCTTTTAACCTAGAGTATCTTGTCATTAATTCATTCAACAAAATTTATTGGATCTGTGTTTGCCAGGCACTTCCCAATTTATCTCTGGTGCTCTGATTCCTACCTTTCAAGATTTCTCCTTCTCCAAGAAGCCCTCCCTGGCACTCTGGTTCTCATAGGTGGCACTTTCTCTGAGCTTCCTAAGGACCATTGTCTGAACATGTCATTTTGTACTTAGCTATGTACTGTTTCTGTGCATCAGCTGTATCTTCCCAATTCATTTTGTGATATTCTGTGATTGAGATGAATTGAGAGAGAGAGAAAAGGAGTCTTGTTCATTTCCAGGACCCTAGGGTCTAGACCAACACCAGGGAGAAATTAACCATGCACTGAGAGTTTGCAGCCATTGCTGCTGCTGGTGAGAATGAGGATGAGGAGGTTGACTGCTTTGTGCAAAGCATTTATGTGAGGCTGACAGCCCTTTCTTTCTCTCCAGAAGTTCACAAATAAAAGCAACCCCTCAAATTTCTGGCAAAAGTGAAGCAAAATCTAGCATATAGGCCTTTGTAGGAAATCATGAAATTTTAAAGCAAAGTACATCTGTGGGAGGAAAAAATGAAAGAAAAGGAGAAGGAGAGGAGCACTAAGGATTAATGAGATAAATTGGCTATGATAGATGTGAGTGTGTTTGCATATGTATTATGTGTGTATCTTTATGAGAAACTTCTTTATATGTGCATGTGAAAATGCATGAGTTTGCATGATTGTGATATTTGAGTGTGTGGGTGACTGAGTCTTAGGTGACAGATCATTATTGATTCTAAGCACATTTTTACATCAACTCATAGCCAGAGGTCCTGGGTTAAGTTTCTATTTGAAATTCTGTCTACTTTCTTGACATATCATCCATATTAATGGATCACCCGCTCTGCCCCAGTCTCCCTGGGACTGTGCCAGGCAGGATGTCAGGGCCATCTCTGCTCCTTTCCAAAGTCAGTGAAGGCTGATCCTTGCTGGGCCAGGCCCTCTGAGATGGGAAGCTCACCGAGGGCCCCCTTTTCAGTTTCAATCCCCAGGTGTTCTCCTGTGTAGGCCTCTTACCTGTATTTCAACCTTGTGTTCCTGTTTTTCTCTCTCTGCTTCATGCTTGCCTTGGCTGGGAAAGAACTGCTGGTGCAATGTTGGGAAGAAAGAAGATGCTGCTCTTCTTAGCATTCCTGATCTTCCCCCAAACTGCTCGCTGACAACTGAAATTCAGCGGTTCCAGGGCATTCATTGCCGCTCAATTTCAGAAGCACTTACTGAGGCCCTGATCTAAACTAGTCTGAGTGCTGGCTGGTGGTTGAAAGTGGAGCATGCATGATCATGAAATGAATACTTCATTGCTCTGGCCTGGAGAGTAGCCCTAGAGAGCTTGAGAGTCTGACTTTATTGAAAAACAAATACATGGGTGAGGACTTTCAAACATTTAGCCTTATTCACAGTGCATGCGTTAAATCATTCTTTAATAAAAATCATTCTTCCTTCTTTTTTTTTTTATTCATTTGTCCTTAGGGAGGCCATGTGGTTTGTTAAAAAAAGTACTAATTCAGAAGACTGAATTTAAGCCTGATTCAAGCTGCAGTCATATCACCACTCTGAACCTTAATTTCCTCACCTGTATAATGGAATTAAGGAATGTTGCTCTTCCTAAATCACAGGATTACTTCAAGGAACTTCAGGAAAAATAGATGTAGTGAGGAGAAAGAACGTTCTCTTAGAGGCAGGCACTTTGCTTTCGGCCATTCTGCAATCCTACAGTAGGGGAAGGGATGAGGACTCAGAAGTCTAGAAGTAATCTATTCAGGAGAGCCCCAAGTAAAGTCTGGGGGTATAGCTAAGTGATAGAGCACGAGCCTATATGCGAGGCCCCACATTTGATCCCAAGCACAGAAAGGAAACAGAAAAGCCCAAAGAAGAAAGAAAAATATCTGAAATTGAATCCCAATCTATTTCTAGTATTAAAATAACTTTAGAAAAGCCTCTCTCCTTTGTCTCAGTTTTCCTAGAGACAGAGTGTCATCCTCAGCTCAGCAACACTGGTGCTGATTCCTGCCTCCCAGAGATTCTCTCCTTCCTCAGACCTGAAGCTGAACCAGAGACCTCAGGAAATCTGAGACCAGCGGTATCATGGCGAAATTTGCATACAAGAGGTACAAACCTGAGGACCTATTAACATCAGCTGTGTTAATAGGCACCATGGAACACATTTGAGCTGCCAGACAGAATAAAGGTGTGTTTTACCTTAAGCATTGATTAATAGTGAGTAGAAGACTGATGCATTGTGTACTGTATCTCCATTACACAGGTATCTACAGCCACTCTGTGAGGAGGCACAACCAGATTTTAAGGGTGTGTGTTCTCATTTGCATGGAGATACTGGACCCTTGATGGACTTCATAATAGAGATGCGGGCACAAGAGTGTGGACTGTGTCTGACAGGCCCAGTCAAGAGTGCTGCTCTGCCACCATGTGACCATGAGTCATCTCTATGAACCTCTGTGTCCTCATTTGCAAAATGGGATTAATCAATGCTTGGATCATAGGAGGATCGTGAAGAATAAATAAGATGAGAAGAATGCAGTCCCTAGGGCAAGAGTGGTGCCTCGGCAGTTTCAGAGCTTGCCTGGCATGCGTGAGGATGCAACTTCAAACCCCAGCACCATGTACACAACGAAGTATTGGAACAATGAAAGCCACATGAAAAACTAAATAAAATTAATTCTCTCTCTCTCTCTCTCTCTCTCACACAGTCCCTCTCTCTTTAAAAAAAAAATGAAGTCCCTAGCAAGTGAAGTGTCTCACAGAGGGAAGCTATTATTTCTAGTCACAACCACCTTACTCTGATATATTTCTAAGGTAGTCAGTCAAACCAACACCCTGACACACCCTTGGAAGCTGTGGTCTCACATCTTGAATGGACAACAAGTTTTGGGGGGTCTTATTCATCAATAACAGGTGATCATTTCCCTACCTGCAGAGGTCTCCCCTCCCTTCTTGTAATATCATCAGTTGCATTCATTCACATATTCATTAGTAACTCCTACCACGAAGTCTTAGTTTGGATTCTTGTGAAAACTGAGACTGGGACAAAGAACTGAGTGGTTCTCAGGTGATACCAGGGAGCAGAAGTAAGGGAGCAGCAGAAGAAAGAGCTGGGAGAAAACCAGGAATGTGTGTGTTGGAGCTAATTAACACTGGGGGGAATGGGGCTTCCATCCCTCTAGGGACTGTCTTAGCAACTGTGTAGAAAAATCGTTCCTCAGGGTTGGGTTGGACATAAATTCCCCTCTTCTCCTGAGTTGCTGTTCTGTAAGGCTGTTCCCTGAGACAACCGAGAGCCACACGATAAGGGATGCTGGCTGTGCACCATGCCACACTAAAATCAGGTGGGCCGCTGAGATGTGGGACATGTAGCACAAATGACTGCTTTCTACAGGCACAGAGGGTCAGGGAGCATGCATGCATGCATGCATGTCTTTCCTCTACCAAGGCCACGAAGGTTGGAAGGGACAATATCTGTGCCAACTCTACACCTCAAGAATCTAGCACAACACCTCCACACAGTGAAGCTCCCTATGATTATATGCTGAAGTTATTTGAGATCCTTTGTTGGGAATTCTTGTATAGGGTAATGAACCTAGTATAGGAGAAGGTAAGTCAAGAAGTCCTCAGAAGAAATCAATCTCCATGCTGGGCCTGTTGATGGAGTTGGCCCAAGATGGCACTCCAGCTTGGAAGTGACACCACAAATGGGACACAGAAGAGCAGCTGAAGTCAGATTGTGAAAAAAAAAATAGTTTCAGAGTGGGATCAGAAAGGGTAGAGTCCAGGAGGGCCAGGAGCCAGAAGCCAGAAACTGGGACTCAAAGACCTTTGATTGGAATACTCCCTAGGCCCCCTACAGCCGTGCCTTACTTGCTGTCAACTGTGAAAGTGCATGAAAGTTGACTTTCCGTGTAATTATTAGTTCATTGGACCAGGAAGAAAGACAAAAACATAGTGTTTGAGATTTTGTATGTATTTCATGTTTAGTCATTTTTATTTTTTATTTTTCTTTAAATCTTAAGACCAATTTCTATGAGTAACATTTTTTTTTCCTGATTGTAAGCATAATACTATTTTGGGGGAAATTTTTGAAATTTGAAAAATGGGAAAAAGCATAAATAACTCACCACAACCAAGAGATAATTTTTCAGCACTTTTTAAGAAAACAACTTTATATTTACACTTTTATATAATTTTCTTCACAGAGCTCCCTAGTTGGATTGTGTAATGTATAGCTACCATGGGCATATCTTTATGCCATTGATATTTTTGAACATATCAATTTTTACTAATCATGTAGTATTGTAAAAATTTATTGACTCATTCGTTCTTGTTGGATATTTAGATCACTTCCCATTTTTTGCCATTAAGAATTATGCTGGTGGCTGGAGCGGTGGCTCAGTGGTAGGAGCACTTGTCTGGCATGTCCAAGGACTTGAGCTTGAACCCCAGCACCACATACTCAAATAAGTGTTGGAGAAACAAAAACAGATGAAAAAACAAATAAAATTGATTCTCTCCCTCCCCCTACTAAACAAAAAAAGAATTATGCTGGTATGAACACAACCATGCAAAACCTTTCAATTTTTTCTACAGACCTGTGAGTTGATTGCCTATACACATTCTCTTGCTATAGATTTGTCAAAGGTTACTATCTTAGTTTGAGTTCTCCAGAAACAGATCTTGAATAGGGACCTAAGTACAAAGGACTTATTTAAGAAGAGAATTCAAGAAAAGTTGGTAGTAAAATAGAAAAGGTAGATGAGGAAGGGAGGGCAACCAATGGAATGTTCATTACCAAGCAATTCCCATTTTGGGTAAGCAGAGCTTGACCCTCCTGGGAGCCCTGGGAACAGTGTAGAGCTCATGCCTCATAATTATCCCACGGTGGGGTGGGGGGCTAGGGGGAGCTGGGTATTGCTCACCAACCCCAGTCAGTCTTTTTGAAGTTGCTTTCAAGGGGTGTTGATTTCTGTCACCTCTGACTACTCTGGTGTAGGAGCAAGTAGGGAGTGAGGGGGCAAAGCAGGCTCTGGCAGCCATATAAATGCAGGTGCAGGTGCTGGAGGTCAGCAGTTGTGCACATTTCCTGCAGCAGTGAAAGCAAGGGAAGCATGAAGAGGGGACACTATGGTCAGGATCAGAGCTGAGATTTGAACACAGATGCGCCTAACTCCAGAGAACACATCCTTAGTGAACACACCCAGAACCTGATGGGGATAATGCTGTCTGCCATATCTGACTCAAAACCTTGGCAGGAGAGGACAGAATGGGTGTGTCTGCACTTTGCTTCTCAGCTAGGTTATTGTCTGCTCAGCATTACTGACTGTTTCCATCAGATGGGAATCACATCAGGCAGACATTCAGTGCGTTCCCGGTCATAGCTAATTAAAAGGCATTAATAGAAGATGGGCCAGTTCCCTGAGTTTATGAGATGAGTCATTTTCTAGATTAATTACATAATATGCAATATACACACGGCTCATTGAAATGCAGTGTAAGTCCTTGATGAACTTTGGAGCATTTCATTTTTCTGGCAAGAGGGAGACAAACACACAATTGCTCATCTCTATGCACGGACAGTCTCCAGGTCTGGATTCCCTATGGAGGGGGTTTAATTGCTCCATAAGCTTCAAATTCAAGGGCTCCTCAATGCTAAGCTCCTGACGAACGGCATTAAAGTAAAAATGACGAAGATATCAATTGACATAGTTTTTAAATATTTAGATCCTAAAGGAGTCATTGTAGGCTGCTCATGCCAACAAGGTTCTGAATGGATGTTAGCACCACTGCAGCCCTCCTACCCAACTTAAGTTCATACTACATAAGGTGAGGTCAGGACAAACAGGAGACTTGACTACAAAATCCATGCTTATCTCCCAAGGCCACCTCTATGCTCTTTCCCATTGAAGATGCTGTGAAGTTTCACCAACTACTGAAAAGCAAGTGTGAACTGGTTGTACAGAACCATTCCCATGTGGCAGCTCTCTACACCCTGCCCCACCTTGGTTCATACCTGCAAAAGTGTTTATGTAGATTTTATTTGTTGGTAGTATGGAACATGAGGTAGTACTGCAAACATTTGGATTTATAGATGTAGCATGCTCTCTACTAGACATGACAGCTATAATTCAAATAGCTTTCACCAGGTGGATGCTTCTGTCAACATCTCAAATTTCTACTACAACTAATGTTGAATATTTACATATTTTCTTAAGTTTCTCAATAACCCCAAGAGGAATAGACTACAGATCCCTTATTAGAGGTAATAAGTTGAATACACAAGAGTCACATGCCTATGACCACCCACACTGCTTGTAAGAATGGAGATTCCAACTCACTTTAGTCTGGCTTCCACGCCCAAGTTCTTTGATGCCTCTAACCATCTGGATGTTCCCCAGTCTCAAAATGAAGCTTTAAAAGTCACACTGTGCCAGTGATTCCAGATCCTTAGCTCCAGTCTAATACCATCCCAGAAATTCAGATTCATATAATGAATTGTTTATCAGATAATTCAGATTTGAACAGAATTCTTGATTTCCACATTTTGTTTTATCGCTGCCTCATTTTGCAAATGGTACTACCACCTATCCAGTTTCTCAGGCCAAACATTTTGTTGTTATTATTGATGCTTCCTTTTTGATCCTTTCTATCTAATGCATTAATAGTCCTACAACATAAACCCTAAATTCATCCACTTCTATCATAGCCACTTTAGAGCAAGCCACTACCATCTTCAGCCTATGTCTGCAAAAGATGTCTAAAGTTCCCCCTGCTTTCACCTCTACCTCCCCTGCAATCAATTCTGCACACACAGCCAAAATGCTTTTCTTTTTAAAGAGAGAGGGACAGTGAGAGAAAGAGAGAGAGAAAAGAGAAACAATTTTTATTTAGATTTTCATGTGGCCTTCATTGATCCAAGACTTCATTGTGTATGTGGTGCTGGGGTTTGAACTTGTGTACTTGTACATGTCCAGCAAGCACTGTGACCATTGAGCTACTGCTCCAGTCCCTAAAGTACTCTTTTTAAATAAACATATATCATGTCATTTTCCTTCCAAGAGCCCGTTTCTCCCCATCATGCGTTTCCCATTGTGCTTAAAATGGGTCAACTGAAAACTGCATATTTTGGCTTGGCACCTATAACCCTACATAGGGTTAAGGCCCATAACTATGCCCTAAACCTTTTCTTCTGCCACACTCTTCCACTACACTCCACATTGGCTTTCTTCCTGGTTCTCAAGCACACCATATTTATTCTGGATTTGTTACACTAGCTTTCCTCTCTCTGGATGCTATTCATATGTATACTTTCTTCAATGCCCTTTCCCTGAACCCCCAACACCAACTGACCCTGGCTGCCCTGTCTACTCTGTCAGCACTGTGATTACCTGATCTAGTAGCATACCTATGTCTTACCAGGTTATTCAGACTACTTGATACTCACTGTTCTTCAGGTCTAGTTACCACATTGCTGCAAATACGATGGATCAAGTGAGGTTCTATGTACTGTGGCAATCAAGTCCCCTCCAGACCATACTGTAGAGAGTAGAAGGTACTGTTGTCCTGAGTGTACTTGTTGATTCTTTTCTATGTCAGGGATTAAAATATATTTAGCAGACCAATAGCACAAGTATCAAAAGCTGTTTTGATGTGTTCTAATAAATAGAGCACATCATGTATGATTGCAGTTAGGTGATCATTTGGATACATTCACGGTAACACACCATCTTCCACCATAATCATCTGCCCTTGGTCACATTTCAGAATGATGAATTAAATGGGAACACGTTAGGAGTTATGACCCCTATATCTTCTAATTCTACAATCTCTATTGACTTTAATTTATTATCTTGCTGATGTGGAGTACAATTTGGGGAGTATGCACATTCCCTTTTCCACTGTAATGACTCTAGTTCCACATTATCATGAAACTCACATAAGATTTGTGTCATTTTAAGGCATAAATATATATCCATCTCGGTTACGTGCTTGAGTCCTAAGTAAATAACCAGACCGTTCTGCTGTGATGTGGGCATGGACTGGGACTCAACTTAGCCTCCATCCTAAAAAAGAAGCTGTTAAGTTGATTCCAGCAGCTGGGTGGGGCATCAGGCAGCCTATGCACACGGGAAAAGAACAACTAATCAGATGCTGACACACAAGCCCTAATGTCATCTAGCAATAGCACGATGATTGATGGGAGTTACCAGCCAATCTCCGAAGGACTTCCTCTGCCCACCCCAGATAAAGTCCTGGCCCAGCCGGCCCGGTGCCACTTCCCCTACCTGCCCTCACTCTGGCCAGCCGGTGAATCTGGCCGGAGAGTAGCCAATCCCAATAAAAGCTTTGCTCAGCTGCTTCTAGGCCTGACTCCTTTTCGAACATCCGCACCTGAACATTTGGTGCCAAAGACTTGTTTTTCCTGATTTTATAGAAGCCAAGTTGGATTATATGGTATAGTCACATGATAAACTGTTACTCAACATAAATGATGCTGTTACTCACAATAATACAGATTAATATATTGCTGACTGAAAACAGTGATACCTAAAGAGTACATAAGGCATAATTGAAATTACATAAAATTAGCCAGGCATGGTGGTGCATACCTGTAATACCAGTGGCTTGGGAGGCTGGGACAAGAGGATTACAAATTCAAAGCCAACCTCAGCAGTTCAGTGAGGCCCTAAGCAACTGGGCAAGACTCTGTCTCAAATTTAAAAATGAGAAGGTTTAGATATGCTAACTTGGGTGGTAAAAGTATAAAACAAAGCCAGAGAGTCATTTCATAAGCTTGGGTAGTAGATACCTCTAAGGAGAGTATCACAGAGGTGGGAGGTGCTGGGGGACAGTCCTAAGAGATGGAAATGGTCCATTTATTTATAAGAGCATGCCGCAGTTTACAAATAAAGAAAAGATTTCAAAAGAGTAACCACTAGAAGACATATGAAAAGCTCTATAAACATAGACAAACCTTAACAACTGTTGAACTTTACTATAAAACTTTAAGGGCTCAGGACTCACCCCTGAATCAGAAACTCGGGGGGGGGGCACTCAGCAACCTGTGTTTTAACAAGACTTCCAGGTGAGTCTGATGGTCAGTCAAGTTTGAGAATCATGGCTCTAGATGAGTCTGGAATCTAGGGTAATCAAGAACATTTCTTTCCCCCTACTCAATGTAAATTCAAGAGTGAAGCTAATCTATAAATTGGATTTCCTTGATCATAGGAATGATCAAATACATCTAGGATTGATCTAATAAAGGGGAAATTTTTCAAACTACTTAACAACCAGAATGCCAAGGGCACCAACCAATCAGAATGGGTGCAGCCATGGCTCTCAAGCAGTTTTCTGAAGGCCTCTTCCTTCAGCAGGCCTTAATCTTTTCCTTGCTGAAACATGAGGTTTACTGCAGGGTTCTGGAGGAGAAGCCTGAAAGGCTGGGGTAAGGGAAAGACATCTGAATAAAAAGTAGAGAAGTAGCTGCTTGCCTACCATATCAAAGCATTTCACTCTGTGAGCAACTGGTTCGGCTCTATCAGAGCACACCAGCTGCAGAGCCACCCTGGTTCAACTGGCATGAGCCTCCACATTGCACACCAGTGATTATGGAAATAGTGCTCTTCTCCCCCTGTGTGATCAGCAGGTAGTCCATAAGATGCCAACCTAAAGATGAAGACAACCCAGGGAGGGAGGAGTACACAGCAGTCAGAATCAGAAAGCGAGGGAGCTGCTTCCCTGGAGTCACTCCCAAGGCTCACCCTTCTTCTGGATGTTCCATTTACATGACCCAGTTTGAGTTGAATTTTCTTGCTTTTGCATCTGAAGCATCATATCTGACAAAATGAAAATGAGGCCCAGTGAGGTGTCCTAAGGAAAGCATGTTTCCAAGGGCCTGACTAAAATGTTCCCCTTTCTTCCTGAAGTTCTGGGCAGCATGAACCCTCCCTTCTTCATCCTCCCATCTTGAAGGAACTGCTCAGATACCCTTCGCCCCAGTTGTGTGTTGGGCCGACTGTAATGCTTGTTTATTAGTGAAATGCATCTGATCAGAGAGGCCCGCCTGACAAGTTCATTACATATCAATTTAATTAGCTGATTTACATTTAATTTACATTTCAATTAATGTCTTTAGCAACAAAACGCTGCCTTAATAGGGTAATTGCCTGTTAGGCAATATGTAAAAGAATAAATAGTCGCATTCTGAGGAAGAATTCCTATTTTCAATTTTTTATTACCATAAATAACTGAAATAATTATTGCTCTTAAGGGCCACGTCCTCGTTTCCTTCTGGGCCTAATTATAAAGACTTAGTACCTCATTAAGCAAAATGGTTTTGGAGTCACAGAAAAACATTACTGCAATCGTGACTCATTAGTTTCCACAAAAGCGGGGAAACTGATATTGGGCACATTTGGGGGGCTGGGGGATTTTTGTGTTAATACAGGTAAACCTTGTCCTTTCTGAGCCACACACCATCATGATGGCATAAGGTGTATTTGTCCTGCACACCTGTTGGAATATTGGTCTGAAGGGTATTCAATCTATTTTAAGAATTTTTAGAGATGAGGAGCTTATTAATTTTTGAGGTAGATATAACAGAGTTCTGAGTTTTAAAAACCTTATAGTAAGGTAAAATCTATCCCTCTCCTTCAAATAATCATAGCAAGTGCCTGCTAGAGAAGATATTTTGCCAGAGGTATAATTATTGTGTAATCATAATGGAGTAGTAGGAGGTCCTGAAAGCTGTGTCTCTGAACAGGCAGCCGTGGAACTGAGGAAGGAAGGGCAAATGGTCTGGGAAAGGAGGAGAATGAGACTTTGTATTTTGAGAATTCAAGAGGAAAAGCTGCCATTCACCAGGATGAATATTAAAGAAGGGGAAGAGAAAGAGGTTCCTTTGTGTGAAGAGTCAGACACAAGGTCCGAGGGCAAAAGGGGCTGGCTTATGTCTTGCAAGGAAGGCAACCGTGTGTTGCAGGAAGCTGCTTACTCAAAATATGTGAAAGAGAAAGTACTAAGAACTTAAAACTTTAGGGCCAAAAGGGTCAGCTCTTTGGGCTAGGGTTATCCTTTCTCAAAGAACTTTGGCAGTGGCTGGCTACTCTGCAGTCAGCCTTCAGCATCTTTTTATTCGAGTGTCTGCAACAGTGCCACCATGTGGGTGTAAGATGCAACAGCAGGAGTGGAACTCAGGTCTCTCTCTCTCTCTCTCTCTCTCTCTCTCTCTCCTCTCTCTTTTACTCCAGTGGACTGAAAAGGCTCAAGGGACCCATTTGGATTTAATTCTCAGACAATCAAGGAAAGAAAAGAGGACTCAAGAAAGAGATATTGAACTGGTCTTCCATAAAATGGTTCATATGCAGGTGAAGCAAAGGGGAACTTGATTATTTAAATGGAGAAAAGGGACCTTAGTTGTGGGCTAGTATTTTGGAAGTGTCATTCCAAGTTCATGACCTCCAATCATTGCTTTCCTCTCTCCCACTGACAACCAGCCTGCTTCCTATTAGCCCTTCAGAATCTAAATGTGAGTGTTTAGTTCCACCTCCCACCTTTGCTGCACCTAAGTCACATTTACAAGGCTAACACCTCTAATCCCTCTCAACTACTGCTTTAATGCTTATTTGTTTCTTTCTCCTTCTTTCCTTTTTCCCTTAGGGTAAGATTTTCAGATCTGTTGTCAGATCCGTGGATACTTCAGTCACTCAAGTTATCAGATTTATTGATAGCCTTTTAAAGATTTTTTTAAATTTAATTTTTTGAGGAGTTGTGTTAAATTACAATCATAAATGCATATGTAGTAACAAAATGATATGTACCTGATCCAACCCCAGAATCATCCCCACATTGCCCACGCCCCAGTCTCTTGGCTCTTGGCCCCAATAACAGATGTAAAAGTCCTTATATGTTGATAGCCTTTTAAAGTTACTAAAATCTGAGAGAAAATACAGAATCGGCCAATAGAATTCCAGGTAAAGGAGGCTGTCAGGAAGACAGAAGCCGGTCCTCAATTTCAGGGGATGTCTGGAACTCTCATTCTTGTTTTTCCAGTTATTTGATATGATTAGAGCAGTAAATCTCAGCCCTGCCAGACCCGACCCTCCTTTTTTATAACAAATATTTTTAATGCTTTATTTTCTATATGAAATTCACAGAAAATATAACTTGCATGCACACTCAACTTTTAGAAACACACCTATATGTATAAGCATACACGTGTAATATTCTAACTATAAAAGAAAGGAAAAATCAAAGGAAGTATTGTACAATAGGATAATATGTATTTCCAGATCTAAATGTTCGGGCAAAACTGCATAAAAATATTTAATGAAACAGAGCATGCTTTCATCTCTTCCCTGAATGTGAGAACTGCAAATGCTGATTCAATCAAGAATGTTGACCTAGTGATTCAAACACTACCATTGGCTGCAAGTGAAATCCTTTTCTAAACTCTTGTGAAATTCTTGGTAGAGTTCTAAATAAAACAAAATATAGTCTCTTGGTTTAAAATAAAGGTGAATTCCTGGGAAATTTTCTGTATTATTAGAATCATGCAAAAAAAGATTTTGAGTTTATATGTGAAATGAAATTAGGCTATAAACTCAATAATAAAAAATATTCTCACCTGTAAGAACAGGTGAATTGATAGGATTTGGGGATGCTGGATGATTCTTCAGTATGTAGGACTATCTGACATTTGTGAATTTTACTAAGTTCCAGGAATAGGATGGGGTTGTAACTCAGTGCTAAAGCGCTTGCCTAGCATACACAAGGCCTTGGGTCCAATCTCTAACACTGTAAAAGTGACATACAGACACATGCATACAGACACACATACACACACAAACATACATGTGTGCATACATACACTAAGTGCCAAGAGTATCACTCAATTCTTGTGACCACTTTTTTCAGATGGCCCACAAATTTCTGATGCACTTAGAAGGTGAATGAAATCATCCTCATGGAGAATCACTTGCCCAGAGCAATGATGTTATGCCTTTGTTTCCCTTCCTAAGAAGCCCTGCTCCCTTTGACCTAGGATCTCTGTCCTGAACCTCAGCTTCCTTCTTTTTACCCCTATCAGTGCCCAGTGGCACAGGGATGAAGCACTGGTACTGTTCCAAATTCTCAGTTGTTCTATTCTGGGTGATAGCAAAGGGCTACTATACAGAGCATCATCACTCTCAGAGGACCATGAAAACTACTTTTCCATGTTTGTGACCTTTGTTATGGATCACAGAGGGACTTTCCTATCTATTTTGGAAACTATAGCCCACTGTGACAGTGTCCCACCCCTATAACCTGGCACTTACCATATTCACTATCCAGACTTCCAACATCCAGTTGATGATTCTCTGCTTTCTTGACCTTCTGGGGTCCATTCCGCCTGCATGGCAAGTCAGAGGGCCAGAATAAACACTTAACCAATGACTGATGGGGATCAGTAGATACAGATGCCAGATTCCTCATCTCTTGGACAGGATAACCCTGAAGTTTGTATTTTTCACTGACTCTCATAGTTCTTGAGTGGGATTAAGCTCCAGTTGCCCAAAAGGAAACTTGCTTGATAATGAGCCCCTGATTGGCCTCCTTCCTCCTGTGATTGGTGTTTCCTAGGATTACCTTCTCAGTCAACTAACTGCCTCAGAAAGCTGTGTGAGTGTTCTGGGGGATCCCAAACCAAGAAAGGAACTCTGGGAGAGCAAACCTTCCCGTATGGCAGGCATGGTGGCACACACCTGTAATCCCAATGGTTTGGGAGGCTGAGTCAAGAGGATCGCAAATTCAAAGCCAGCCTAGGCATCTTAGCAAGACCCTGTCTCAAAAAAAGGACCAGGGTTATAGCTAAATGGTTAAGCACACCTGGGTTCAATCTCCAATGCAAAAAAAAAAAAAAAAAAAAAAAAAAAGCTTCCCATAGCTTTCCGTAATACTTTTTCTATAAAAACCTACACTCTCTCTGGGAAAAAAGACAGAGGAGGACTTAGGTACTTCATGGTTTAGCTGTGTCACTTTAGTCTTCAAGCTGGATCTCACGGAATGTCCTCAAGCAGGATCCACAGATTTTCAAAGAACTCATCCCAAGGGAGGAGGCCCACGACTCTTGTCTTGGACTGTTGCAGGTTTGCGGATTGACAGGGAGGAGTAATGTTTTGCTTTTGACGCACCATTCATTGTCTTCCAGCTCATTCATGCAGGACATGACCCACATTCAGCTAGAATGGATCCTGATTTGGTGAGCTTTTTAATAGCTAGTTTTGGAAGGCTGCCAGGCCCTCTAAAGTCTGCCTGGGCTGGGTGCTTTTTCGCTGGCTGGAGTGACTCTCCCTTGAAGGATCCTTGATCTGGCGAGCACACAGAAGTCTAAGTACAGGGTGATCAAACAGCTCTGAAGGGCTATGGTCATGGCAGGTTCCTATTCTTTTGCCATGATAGTAGCACCAGTTTATGAACAAGACCACAGAGAGGTGGAGTAGAGAGTAACTGTGACACCTACTACTGATAGATTCGGTGGTTCTTCTGAACACCCTTAACCACCAACATTAGAAGGGAAGGGAGAGATCCTTGGCAGGCTCGAAATGCCAGCTTTGCCAGTGGGGACTTGAGCGAGAGGCCTGTGGTTCTGATAACTATACTCTCGCTCATCAGCAGGGCGGGAGTACTATGATTTGATGGAGCAAGGGTCAGGCTTTACTTGGGTTAGTGCATTCCAAAGCTGTTCTGTAACTGCAAAGTAGACAGGGGCTTTCTTCTCCTCTTTACAGTTTATTGGCAAAGTATCAACTGTTTTATAGGGCAAATGCTGCCATCCGCCCAGCTGTGCTCAGCGGTTACTGCCAGCGAGGATGTTTCAGTTGGGACTCACACGAGGGTGACTCCAGGTTTAAAAGCCTGCCTCTGAATGCATCTCTTCATGCCCTTTAAATGTTGCAAATCAAAGAGGCATACAGAAAGGCTTGGTGATTGGCAAACTTCCCACCATAGTGATGAAAATATAGCCCTTTGTGTAGCTAGAACAGCAAGTGGGGAGGAGGGGTGAGGAACACAGGCAGCTTCTCCTGGGGGTCCAAAGCCCCATTGACAAGCAGAGCAAATTTCCTGGTTGAGGTCAGGCCGGGTACTCACCAGCTACCAACATTGTCAGGCAACCTCTTCTTTATAGGCATCAGAGCTGTTGTTTATGCATGCTCCTCTTCTTCCACCTTTCCCTCACACATTTATTCATTCAATCAACATGCATCAAGCACCTGCTATATGGCAGTACCTCCCTATGAGAGATCGATGAATTTAGTGTTAAGTGCAGGAGGTCTCAGGGATCCTGGCTTACACAAGCCCCTTTCACCTGATATGTACTTTTGAGAACTGCAAAAGGTAGGTACTGTAATGGCAGCTTTCTAAGACCCTTTGTTGCTTTCCACTCCAACTTTCCCTCTTCCTTGTTTGCCCTTACATGTTTGGCAATAAGGTGGATATAGGAATTATTCTGATCCAGCTGAAGAGAAGTTGAGCTGAAGTTTAGGTTTAGTGTGCTACGGTCATGTGATTCAGAGTCACTTTCCATGTAAAATTCAGCCATTGCTAGCCATCTTCAGTTTAGCTATGATTCCCACAAATAAAGCTATCACTCACTGTTATGGTTTGGATAAGAAGTGTCCCGCCAAAAGCTCATGAGAAAATGTAGCAATACTCAAAGGTGAAATGATTAGATTATGAGAGCCATGACCTGATCAGTGGATTAGTCCTCTTGGTGGGCGATCAATTTGAATGGATTGCTGAGTGGTAGTGTAGACAGGTAGGGTGTGGTTGAAGGAACTAGGTCACTGGGGGCATCCATTGGGAATTATATATCCTCACTCCTGGTGCTCTTTGCTGGCTTTTCTGGGCTGACAGCTTCTCTTCCACACCCTTCCACCAAGATGTTCCACCATCACCTAAGGCTCAGTAATGGAGTGGGGTTGGCCAAAGATGGACTGAACTGCTGAAACCATGGGCCCAAAACAAACTTCTCTTCCTCAAAGTTGCTCTTGTCAGGAACCTTGTTCACAGCAACCAGAAGTTGACTAACACACCCACTGTGCTGACTTGTCTGGCATCATGATCCACAGGTGTAGGATCTCCAAATGAAGACACTGGGCAACAGACTGCTATCAATTCAGAGTATGTAAGATTAGTTCTACAAAGGAAGTATAAAATGTCCTGAAACCTCATAGCACATAATAAGAGGAGCCTCATAGAGGTTTTTAGAACAACAGTCTAAAAAATGTACAAGACATGAAATAGGAAGGACTGAAGCTAAAATAAACTCTTCTGCATTTTATAAAACAAAAACCCAATTTTGATTCCTTAAGTTAGAAGAAATATTGAATCATCATTCAGTTCTCTCAAGAGAAAATTATTTTGTAAAAATTATCAAATGAGGAGATAGTAAAAGAACAAACGTAAGAATGCAAGAAGAAAAGCTGATATACCAGGTAGTTGATTAATAAATGCAATATAATGTTTATGGATTTTGAGGTTTTTAAACATTTAATTTGTGATTAAGTTCCTCATGATAAATACATATTCACTTCTGTGAGCACCAGCAGCAAGTTAACGTGTGCCCAGCCCAGGCCTAAAGTCAGGGAGCACCCTGACCAGACCGACTTGCTGAAAGTAGCGAATCTTGTCAAGGCAAATGATCTTGTCTGGGGGCAGAAACGACCTCCCAAATACCCTGCTTCACATACACCCCTTCAAGATTAGCTACCTTCACTTCACCCAGGATGTCCCTCTTTATCTTTAACCGCTAGTAGCTTTCCCATTTGTGACCCTCAATAATAGCAAGAGGAGAAAGAGACTTGGGGCTTCATTATGGTGTGGCTCCTTGACTCCCTACTCTTTGAATCTATACTCTGTGTCTGCATCATTCTTTCTCCCCACAGGTACACAGGTTGTGGCCAACAACTTTTGTACTAAATTTATCCGTTAGTAAATTTTGTAGTTTTTAAATGGGGCTGCCCCAATTAAATAAGCTTCAGGCTTCACAAAACTGGAGCCTCTCGGGGATAACACAGCTACTGGGAATAGAACAGTCAAGACCCAACCCTCAGCTCCAGCCTCCAAGGATCTCACAGGCCCCTGGGCCAGACTGTACCATCCAGCAATTATGCAGATTATCAGCAGGAGGCGCAGGGCCTCCACCTCACTTCTTGACTCCACCTCATTATTGCTTTTCTCTTCAGATATGACATTCTGGGGAGCTCAGTGTACCCTGCTGGCTCCCACAGTCTCCAGCCCTCACTTCTCCCTCACATTTTGGAGGCATTCTCAGACTCCCTTCCTGCTCTACCCAAACCTCAGAACTTATTGTCCTTCATTGCACAAAACACTTCTGACCTCTTTTTTCACTCTACTAGGCAATCCTGGTTTTGTTCTCTAGGTTTTCCTGTTCATACCCATGGAGAAGTGATAAAATTATCTTTCCAAACACAAATCTTTCCAGAGAAGAATTAGGACATCTGCTTCAAAATAGTTGTTTATTTCTTCCCCACTTTGTCTATTTCTGTCTCCTCTTTCCCTTTCCTCATTGTCCCAGTAAACTGTGTTTGCCTACATAGCTTTGACAAAATAATTAGGAAACTGAGTACATATAGAAAGATTTAAAGGAAATAGAATTTCAAGTGCTATGAAAAGAGGGAGCTCCCTGCCCATGTGTGGTGCTCTTAGGATGGTGAGGGGAGACCAGGATCTAGACCAACACTACCAGACTGGGAACTTTTTAAGGACAAAGGTTTTATCTTATTCTTTTCTGCGTCTACCATGCTTGGCAGTATAGATTCAATACACACTTTATAAATGAGAGATAGATGGAGGGGTTTGTTAGTTCTGAAATTACTTCATTTTGTAAAGGAAATTCACCCAAATCTTTCCATGTCTTCATTTCAAAGGATTCTCCTATGATTATATTATACATTACTTCTTTCCTCAGGCTCCAAGGAAGATATTTGTTTGTTCAAGGTCAACCCCTCCACCTTTGCCCTTGATCTTGATTCCAGATTCTCCTGAGCTTTTCAGACCTCAGCTTCGAGAATCATGTTCCTGAATTCTGTTTGCAGCCTCTCTTTTAATTCTCTATTCTCTCTCTCTCTCTCTCTCTCTCCTCTCTCCCTTTCCCTTCTCAGCCAATAACCATACTCAAGTCTCTCCTATTCTCATACACACACACACACCCTGACCATCACCATCTGGCCTATGTCCCTTTGTTGCAGCCATCAATGAACTCACTTTTCTTCTACCCCCACCCCTTTTTTTGTACCTGGGACTGAACCCAGGGGTGCTTAACCACTGAGCCACAATCCCAGCCCTTTTTATTTTTATTTTTTTGAGACAAAGTGTCACTAAGTTGCTTAGGGCTTCACTATGTTGTTGAAGCCGGCTTTGAACTTGCAATTCTCTTGTCTCACCCTCCCAAACTCCTGGGATTACAGCCATGTGCCACTATGCCTGGCTCTTCTGCATTTGCTGTCTCTCTTGACTTGTTTGGTGTTGATGCACATTTATCCATTAACCAAAACTCATATGATGAAGATCATCAATGACCAATATCAAAATCTGTAAGGTACTTTCAGTATTCTTCTTTCCAAACTCATAATGGTGTGGGCACTGATAGTCCTTACTCCATTTCTGAAAGTCTTCCTTCCAATGCCTTCCATGACTGAACTCTGCTGCTTGATCTTGTGCTTCCTTGTGTCTGTCTCCTTCACAGCCATGAAGCAAGGTAATTTTTTGAGCAAGGGTTTTTATTTTACACATCATTCAAGGGAAATAAAATCACCCCCACCTCTGGCAGGCTCTTCCTGTTAAAATGGTTAAGCTATGGTGCTGCTGAGTTGAATCTTCTAGGAGGTAAGATTTTTCTCATTGTGGAAGTAAACTTCATAATGGGTACAGCCCAGTAACAGGAAAACAGAGTCTGCACACGTGTGGTCCTCTGGGGATGGAGAGGAGAGACCAGGATCTAGACCAACTCTACCAGACTGAGAATTTTTTAAGGACAAAGGTTTTATCTTATTCTTTTCTGTATCTACCATGCTTGGAGGTATAGATTCAATGCACACTTTATAAATGAAGAGAGATAAATGGAGGGAGTACCAGTACCGCGGTAGTCTATAGAGTGTCTATGAGAGAATGAGAAAAAAGTTCATTCTCTAGCAAGCCAAAGCCTGACCCAATATCATCTAGGTCTCACCCACTTGCTATCCATGGGCAGGTGGGTGCCTTATGCAGGATATACCTGCACTGTGTTATGTAACAACTCTGCAGAAGGCAATGAGATTTCTATCACTGGAACCATTTAACTGGTGACTAGGTGGTAATATGTTTCGGTTTTGTACAGGTATTTCTTATAGTTCTGTTTATGATCATGTAATTCTAGCTAGATATGCTAGAAGCTGGGCATGGTGGTGCATGCCTATAATTTCAGCAGCTCAGGTGGCTGCAAGTTCAAAGCCAACCTCAGCAACTTAGCAAGCCCTAAACAGCTTAGCAATACACTGTCTCTAAAGAAAAAATAAAAAAGTGCTGGAGATAAGTGGTTAAGTTCCCCTGCATTCAATCACAAACAAACAAAACCCATGATGTGCATGAAACAGAGGGAAAGAGAGACAAAGAGAGGAAGAAAAATGGAGTGAGAAAGAGAGAGAGAGAGAGACAGAGAGAAAGGAAGATGGATGGGGAGAGAGATAAAAGGGAGAAATTGGTTGGTTGGTTGATCATTTTAATCTTGTATTCAAATATGCCCGAATCCAGCTGAGTGACCCTGTTTTATGAGCAAATATGTTCTGTCCGTGTCTGCTACAGCTTATTAATCCCTACACCTATCTTATTGTTTTTATATTTGCTACTGAGTCCCAGTTTTATACCAGGAGGCCCAAATTGATCTATGCCAGTTGTTCTCAACTCAAAATGTAGTAGTAGCAACTCAGTCACAGTTCAAATAATATAGGTAAAATCAGAACCTTTGGGTAGGAATTTACATTTTAAAAATTTCTCAGGTGGGACTGGAGCGGGTGGCTTGGTGGTTACGGTGCTTGCCTGGCATATGTGAGAATGCGAGTTCAAACCCCAGCACCAAATACACAATGAAGTGCAGGAGAAACAAAGACCAGATGAAAAAATAAATAAAATTGTTTAAAAAAAATTCTCAGGTAATTCTTATCGGGCTTGGGCCACTGGTTTAAACTATCCATGAATATCTTTTTTCCTGTTTATGAGATATTCCACTTCCAGTCTCTTCTACACCTGCAGGGGGCTGTAAATGGAGGCCTGATAGCAGGCTTCTGGAAAAGCTTCTATTTTCCAATAAAATGGGACAGGGATTAGGATTAGGATGCAGACATCTTGAGAGGACATTATTCTGTTTACCACAAATCCCAGAGGCTTAAAGCCTGGTAGTTTTAGACAGTGATAAATGGGTTTTACATCAGAACCTTCCTTTCCCGCAATAACTACCTAGCTCAAAAACTAGAGAACCCTTTCTCGTTTGGAAATTCTTCCCTAGGATGAATACAGGTTAACACTCAATGCAATGTTAATAGCCTTTTGGGGAACCATTGTGCGGTTACCTGGATCTTTATCTTTCCTGTAATAGAGAAAGTAGGGTTGAGTCTCAGGAGGCTCTACCTCAGGTTGGATGTCAGGTCCAATTCCAGCAGATAGTTTATAACTAGGGCTAAGAATTTCATAGTATGTTCTTCCACTCCTGCCATTTATTTTCCAAAAGCATGCTGGCTTATTTCACGCCCATTTTCCCCGGGGCTGTTATGTGAGAACTTGGGTGTGATTCCTCATTGGCTTATTACTTTCTAAAACTCAGCCAGAGGAATGACAATCTAATTATTATTGACTGAGCTAGCATATCACACTTAGTAAGACAAGATTAATAAAATAAAACATTCTTCTGGGGATGTTTATTACATAGATTTTAAAATCCAAACACATTTTTCCAAGGGATGAAATTCATATTGTTCTATACAAGAAAATTCTTACTACAAGGTGATCCTGCTTTATCTTTTCTTTCCAAACTATATCAGAAATATAAACAGTCTTGCTTCTCTTAAACCTTCCATACTATTCTTAGTGATAAATCAGTCTAGTGTTAAAGGTTTAGAAATAGTTCTACTTTATACCAAATCAATTTAAACGACAGGAGCATGCTTTAAGAAACACTAATTTCTATTCAAATGCAAGATCATCATAACATTTTATATATAACATCTTCTCTATTGTAATACAACAATTACTGTTATCATGATTATTTGGTGGTTTTTTTTCTTTAACGAATTGGTATGCTTGTTATTGATAATACTAAGACTATTTATAAGAATGAAAGTTATCACTTTATAGCAAGAAGAGTCTGCCTTTGAAATAGGACAGTTTTAAGCTTCAATTCCTGCTCTCCCAGGTACTATCATTGTCTTCAGGCAAGTTAATTTACAACCATCTGGTTTCTTTACTTGTTAAGTGGGAATACAAATACTTACCTAGAGAGTTGAGTGAGCTATATAATTATGTATATAAAATGCCTTGTTCAATGCCTGATCTATAATATCCCTGAATAGTTTCTATGACTAACACCAATAAATCATTAGTAGTATTATTACTAATGAAGACATCTGGCTTCATTGGAAATCGGTTTCCTTATGGAGACTGAACATGAATGAAAGACAATGAAGTGCTTCTGACCTTCTGATCATTTGATCTGACAGTCTGAGTTATGGTCTTCACTTCATGAATGCAAAGTAGAATGTATAAAAGAAAAAATGCACTAGCCCATTCCCTCAAAATATTCATCAAATGAGGTAGGATTTCTGGAAAAGATTAAAAGCTTACATTTTTCATTGGACTTAACTTCCCATAAAACTTCATAGAGGATAAAAGGAGAGGAATGCAGAAGTGGTATTCTTTCTGTTTTATCTGCCACCTGCACTAAATCTTCCTGAGATGTGATTAATTATAGTGGTGTCATTCACAATGCTGCTTAGTCAGGCAAATTTTTACCCAACATTCTGTGCCTGGGGTTTAGAAACTGGCAATTGCATTTTTGTGTGAAGCTGAAACTGAAGGGTATTGCAGAAGGAACACCTTCAAAGCACACATGACGTGCAGTACGAATGATACACAACGGGGGGGAGTTTGGACTGAAATAGTGGTGATTTGGACCTTGGCACACAGCTTCAGAACAGTTCAAAGAATGCTAAGATCCAAATACTTCAAATTAGGTGAGATATTAAAAGACTTCCAACTTGGGCAGTGCTTCTCTGTATATTGGTGATAGATTTGGATACATGGTCACATTGTAGCTCAAATTTTTGGCATAAAAGACAGTACTCCTCATTGCATCACCTCAGAGAGACATTCTGTCTAATAATCACTTTTTTGTGTGAGATTAAAATTGAGCAGTATGTTTGAGGGTTGAAATACTGATCTAACTATTACAACATTCCTCATCAGCTTCTCAATAATGGTTTTAGCAGCTATGGATGTTCTAATTCTTCATTCCTATTCACTTACAGGTGGGAGGTTTTGTTGTTGTTTGGTACCAGGTGCTTAACCACTAAGCCATATCCCCAGCCCTTTTTATATTTTATTTTGAGACCGTTACTTAGGGCCACTCTAAGTTGCTGAGGCTGCCTTTGAACTCATGAGCCTCCTGCCTCAGCCTCCTGAGCGGCTGGGATTACAGGCCTGTTCCACCATGCCTGACTACCTGGAAGGGTTTTTTTTTTTTTTAAGAGCATTATAGTTATACATAGTAGTTGAGTTTATTTTGACAAAACGATACATGCATGGGATTCCCATTCTTCCCCCTTTCCTTCCTCTCTCCCCCATTCTTCTTTCTCTACTGATCTTCCTTTCACATATTTATTTATTTTAAAAGAAAGAGAGGGACAGTGAGAGAGAGAGAGAGAGAGAGGAAAGTGAGAGTCAATTTTATTTAGTTTTTCATGTGGCTTTTGTTGCTTTGACACTTTGTCGTATATTCGTTGCTGGGGTTTGAAACTGTTACCTTGACCCACATCCTTGTGCATGCCACACAAGTGCCATCACCGATGAACCACCACTCCAGCCCCTATTTATTTATTTTTGATTGGTACTTTCTACATATACATAAATTCCCAGTTGTACATTTTTACAGGTACATAATGTGATTTTGTTCAATTCATTCCTTATCTCCTCCTCTTTCCTATCCTCTCTCCCTCCCTCTTAATTGTCTTTTTACTCCAATGATCTTCCCTATATTTTTATGCTATCAATCATGAACCACCACTGCCTTCTTTCCCTCTTTTTTTTTTTTTTGTTCTAACTTCTACATATTTGAGAAAGCATTCAACTCTTGATTTTCTGAGTCTGGCTTAATTCACCTAGTCTGATGTTCTCCAGTTCCATCCTTTGATTAGCAAATGCCATTATTTCATTTTTATTTCTGGCTGAGTAATACTCCATTGTGTATATATATATACCACATTTTCTTGATCCATTCATCTCTTGACAGGCATCAGGGCTAATTCCATAATTTAGCTATTGTGAATTATACAGCTATTAACATTAAAGTGGTTATATCACTTTATCTTTTGGATAAAGAACTGAGATAGTTAAGTCATGTGTTGTTTCCATTCCTAGTTTCTTGAGGAAATTACATACTGCTTTCCTGAGTGATTGTATTAATTTTCAGTCCCACCAACAGTATATCGGTATATCTTTTCCCCCACTTCCTTGCCAGCATTTATTATTTTGTTTTTGATAATTGCTATTCTGAGTGGAGACGAAATCTTAGTGTAGTTTTGATTTGCATTTCTCTAATTGCTAGAGATGTTGAACGTTTTTTTCATATATTTTTTGGCCATTTGTGTTTCTTCTTTTGAGAAATATATGTTTAGTTCTTTGGACCATTTATTAATTGTGTTATTTGGTTTTTTTGAGTTCTTTATATAGTCTGCATATTACTCCATTGTTAGAGGAGCAGCTTACTAAAAAATTTATCTCATTCTATAGTCTCTCTTTTCACACTCTTAATTATTTTCTGCTGTGGAGAAAGAAACTTTTTAATTTGATGGCATCCACTTATTGATTCTCAATTTTATTTCTTGAGCTTTAGGGGTCTTGTTGACCCCTAAAGCATCATGTAGATGCCTGCATCTACATGATGGAGTGTTGATCCTATGTTTTCTTCTAGCAGTTGCAAGGTTTTGGGTTTTATTCCCAAGTCTCTGATCCATTTTGATTTGATTTTTGTGCAAGTGAGAGCTAGGGATCTAATTTTATTCTTCATACTTCATACTTCTACATATAGATATCCATTTGTTAAATAGGCCATCTTTTCTCCAACATAGTTTTTATGCACCCTTGTTAAGTAGCTAATGACTAAGAACGTGGGCTTGTCTCTGTATCTTCTATTCTATTCCATCGGTCTTTATGTCTGTTTTGATGCCAATACCATGCTGTTTTTGTTACTATAGCTCTGTAGTATAATTTGAGATCTGGTATTGTGATGCTTCCTGCATGGCTCTTCTTACTCAGTAGCTGGGAGTTTTCTACAAAGACTTTTCCCTCAACATCTCCCTGGGGTATTTTTAAATGAGACTCTCAGAATAGATGCCTGACTATTTTTATTTATGAATAAGATGCAGAACACCTTGGTTCTTAAAGACATTCAAAGCTGACCAATGCCTTTTCTCCCCTTTGCATAATATCACCAACTTAGAAATTTTAAATGATCCCCAAAGATGTTCTTGTTCTACATGAACATGGAATCTATGAATATGGTAATCTCTGGAATGTCCATGTCTGAATATGTTTATTTATATGCCAAATGGAGAATTATGGTTACAGATGTAATTAAATGTTGCTAATCAGTTGACCTTTAGATAAGATTATTCTACTTATCTAGATGGGTTGATGTAATAACAAGGGTCCTTAAAACTGGAGGCGGGAAGTATGAAGTAGGTCAGAGTGAAGCATTTTGAGAAAGACTTGATTTGCAATTGCTGGCTTAGAAGATGGAGAACAGAGTCCACCATCTGAGGAATGCTAGTATCCTCTATAAGCTGAAAATGTCAAAGCAATATGGATTCATTCCTTCAGCCTTCAGAAAGGAATCCAAAGAAACAGATCCTTTGATTTCAGTCCAGCAAAGCCTTTGTCATACTTGTGACTTATAGAACTGTAAGGCAAAAAATTTGTATTGTTTATTATCATCAAGTTCATGGTAATTTATAAAAGCAGCAACAGGAAGTTAAAACAGTGCTTATCATCTTCCTGAGAAAACTGATAATAACAAAGGAACAAAGAGTATAACATATTTTCCAGATCAACTAACAAAGATAAAATCTCTGCACAGTTTCAGTAACAAACTAGTGAATATGAAGAAAAATTAAGAAACTATTGATAGTATAAAGAAAAAACTATAGTTAAATACCTAGGAATACCTAGGAATTAAATAAGATTTCTCTGGAGAAATCTTGAAAACCCTAGTAAAGGACATAGAATGTGATCTGATAAATGCAGACACAGTCCATGCTCTTGGATGGGATGATATAATATCACAAAGATATTAATTACTTGGAGTAATCTATATATTTCACATTATAATTCTAGTCAGACAGTGTATGGAACTTGATAAAATTATTCTAAAATAAAAAGAAGCAAAGAAGGATTACAGCTAAATCTATCTCATAAACAAATAAACTTGCCAAATAGGGTATCAGGAAAACATAGTAAAAAAGCAGTGTGGTACTTTGAAGGAATAAATAAACAGACACTGGAACAGAACAGAAAGCCTGAGGACAAACCTTTGGGTAACTAATATATGAGAAAGGTGGCCACAAATCAATGAGGGGGAAGCAAGGAATGTTTAATAAGTATTGTTGGAAAATCTAACAATCTGGGGTGGGGAAGAAACTGGATCTTGGATTATTATATAACGTCATGTACAAATATTGAATCTTGGCAGACTATCAAAATTTGAAAGATAGAACTATAACGTCAATAGAAAAATATGGGAAATGTATTTGTTACCTAGGAATGGAGAAAACAAATATATAGCAAAAAGATTGATCAATTTATATTGAAGTCAGGCATTTCTATTAATTAAGTATACACTAAACAGAGTTTAGAAATAGTTGAAAAAGGGAGAAGATATTTGCAATGTCTAAAACTGAATTAGTTTAGTAATTAATATTTAGAATATACAGAGCATCTGTAAGAAAGACAAAAATCCAGTAGAAAAATGTGCAAAGGATATGAACAATTTGTTGTACATAAACCAGAAAATCTTATAAGAATAAAAAGATGCCTTAGATTCTTCAGTAATCTGAGAAAATCAATAGTGAGATGATGGTCTACATCTAGGGGAAAGCAAAAATGCTCAAATAATGCTGAGATTGGGAAGAATGTGGGGCCATAACAACTCTCAAACTTTGATGGGGGAATGTAGACTGGGAGTATTCTGTACAGTAATTTATAATTATTTTGTTAAACTGAGAATTGTCATACTCCAGGTGTTAACAACTTCTGTTCATTACATACTATGTGTAAATTTAAAAGATCAAGCGCAAAAAAGGAAGACTATTTGCAACATATTGGGTAGTGAAGAATTATTATCTAAATATGTAAAGAACTGCTGTTAAAAATTAAGAAAGAATTTAGTGAAAAAATACTTTAAAATTACTAGGCAATTCACAAAGAGAAAATAGAAATGCTAATGAAATCAAGCAAAGGTTCTCAACCTCAGTAGTAATGAGAGATACAAAATAAAACCATAATGAGATGACTATATTACACGTATCTAAAATATAACAATTAAAAATTCAAATAATATCATCTTTGGAAAGGGTACAGAAAATAAGAATTCAGACATTCTTGGTAAAAACATAAATTGGTAGTAGTATGGGAAAATGATGTAGCATTACCTACAAAGTCTGACATGTGCAAAACTGAATATCCAGTCAGTCCACTCCTCTCTAGCACACAGTGCAAAAGACATATACTGAAATGTTCACAACATCATTATTACTAAAAATTGAAACAATACAAATGACCACCAATAGCAGAAAAATTAAATTAGTGTATATTTCTATGTTAGAATATTGGCCAACAATGGACCCAACTTCCACTATTCAGAGTCAACATTGAATAGGAAAGAGACAGTATTAATTCCATTTAAATAATGTCAATAGCAGAACAAATGAAACAAAACTTTTTTTGGAAGTGCATAGTTGAAAGTAAGGGAAATACTGTGACAAAAGTCAACGTAGTGATTATTTTCAGAGCAAGGAAGACAATACAACTGCTAGGGCTTTTGAAAGGTTTGATTATTTTCACAAAAATCAAGGTAGGATTATGGTGGCATTACAGAGGAGAGATAAGTTCAGGGCATGGATGAAGAGGGGTAGATCTTGGTCTAGGGTTGGCCTTAACTTACTGTCTCACTATGTCAATATCCATTATGCATGAATATGTAACAACAATTCCCTCCAATATGTAAGACTATGTTGAACAAGTAAAAAAATTATTAAAAAAAATCAAGGTAGGGCTCCCTTCCAGGGTAAGAAAGGCATACAATGGTTAGGACATTGTTAAGGCACCACTAGTGTTCTATTTCTTGACTGAGTGTTAGTTGCACAGGTATTGGTCACTTTATTAAGATGAACATGTTTCATATATGTTTAATTTAGTTTGAAATAAAAATGACTTTTAGCATTAGAAGACTGAACAATCTCGTTTCTTTTTGGTTGACAGACTGTGGCCAGGCCCTTCCCAACTGGATGTATTGTTGGCGCCTCATCGTCAGTTCAGCGTAATAAGCAATAAGCACTGAGATATTCACACTGGTGAATTACAAAATCCTGAAGAGGGCTGGGGTGGTAGCTCAGCAGTTTAGGCGCACACCTGGCATGCATAAAGACCTGGGTTTGAACCCCAGCACCACGTACACAACTAAAGATCAGAGAAACGAAGGCCAGATGAAAAAATATATAAAATTGATTCCCTCTTTCTCTCTCTCTCTCCAAAACAAAATCCTGAAGAGAAAGGGAATTGCACTAATAAAGAATCACAGAGCGGGAGGCCAGGAAGCAGATGGTTCCAGGAAGCAGATGGTTCCAGGAAGCAGATGGTTCAAGCCCCTCTTCTCATGAAGAGAACGGGCATTTTACTTGAGAGCCCCCAGATTCCAGTCTCGGTTCGGCTTTGTGTTGGGCAAATCTCTAATCTTCAATTTCTTCCTGCTGGTTTGGTAATTTCAAATAGGAGGCATAATAATAATAATAATGATAATTATCTTATAGTAGAGGAAACTGGGGCCACGAGGGTAGCCACTAGCCCAAGGTGGCATCACTACGTTGGAACCCAGGGCTCCTGAGTCCGACCACCTGACCTGCGCACCGTCCCACGGTGCGTCTATTCTCAGTGGGCTTTGAGCCCACAACTTGACATCACAGAACAGCCCCACCCCGCCCTTCGGAAGCCCCTCCTCCTCTAGGCCCCGCCCCCTGCCGCTCGCTCTCGCACGCACAGCTTCGGCGCGTCCCCGCCCAGCCTCTCTTCCGGCCCCGCCCCTCCCGGGTGCCATGACAACGAGTCCGCGCCCCGCGCTCAGCTGCTACTCGGGCGGGACCCAGGCTGGACCGCGGGCCCCGGCCTGGGGGCCACAGCTGCCACCGCCGCCGCCACCTCGTCTCCTCCCCGTCCCCGTCCCGCCCCGCGTCTCCCCGCCTCACTCGGGCCCGTGGCCGGGGTTCCCTCCCCGCCGCCCCACCCCGCGCGGATGCCGAAGGTGAAGGCGCTGCAGTGCGCCCTGGCGCTGGAGATCCGCTCTGTGAGTACCCGCGGAGCCCCCAACCCCCGCGACAACGGACTCGGGGACGCTCCCTCCCGTCACCTCCGAGAGCCCGAGTCCCTCAGAATCCCCTTCACCCTCCTAGTACTCGTGGGGAGCCGTGACCCTTGTCACCTGTGTCCTCCACCACCTCCAAGTGAGGAACGCGCCCCCACCCCGACGACGCAGAGGCCTGACCCCCCAGCTCCTTGCTTCGCGCCAGCTTCCAGTTTGGGTGCTTTCAAATCATTTCCAAATCTCTCCAGAGTTCCTGTCTTGCCTCCAACTTTCCAGTGAGTTGGGGGCAGTGGTGTTCTTTTAAAATTACTCTTCTCGGTGTCTGTTCGCTTAGCGAGAAAGTATTACTGCCCCTTTCACCGCCGCGGCCGGGGGTGCCATGGCATTTGCCCCAAATCTCTGTCACATATGTTTTCAGGCTTCTCGTTAGCGAAGGGTCCTTTATTCTCACTCTTAACGTGGATTCCCCACACCGAACAAGTGAAATGTGGCATCAGCACAAAGTGCTATACCCACCTCTTCAGAAATCGTTTCTGGCCCCTCGTGTGTCCCCAGACTCTTCCCACTTTGCGAGGGATCCTTTCTTTTCCTTCCGGTTGTTTCTCAAAACGTCCCCTTAGCTTTTGGAGGGGAACTTTTTCTTCAAACTTGTAATGCCAGTCACTCCTCTCCAAACTTAGGAACACTCTTCCCAGCCTCCTGTGGAAACCCCGCTGAGGCAGGGAACCTCCAGTGAAGGGGCTAGGCCCTCTGCTTGATATGAGGAAACTCCACCCAATTTGATAGCTGCAGATCCTTCCAAGGGTGTTTGAATTTCCTCGCCTGCATTCTGGAGAGAACCTCTCATTTTCCTTTTTAGACAAAGCTCCAGCTTATTTTTTCAAGAGTTAATCCCTCTAAGACACCTCCTCCCCCACCCTCATTTTTGTCCTGTAGATAAAGACCTATAAGCAATTTGGAACCAAAATTCTGGGACTTCTCTTTCCTTCTTTCTAAAGCCTCTCTTCTGTAAACAGCCTTCTCTTTGATCTCCTAACCACCAGAAGTGGTGAGGGTGTTTAAATATTCGCCACCTTTTTCCTTGGTGCTGCCCTCTGAGCTCATTTGCATTTCCTTCCTGCATGCCTTGCAGGCCAGGTTTTCTCTTTACTTAACCTATGCTTGCAGCTTCACTCTCTTTCCTGGCTTTCTGGTCCTCACTTTTAATGAGGCTGCTGCAGCACGGATCTTAAACTTGCAGTCACAACTGTTTTAGGTCTTGTGTTAGTTCTTTAAAAAAAAAAAAAAAAAAGGAAGCTTGGGTGAGGCAAAGTATGAAGGAAGTTTCTGGGGCGCTTGGTTTCTTTTCAACCCTGCAGCGATTTTACTAGGAAACTATCCCTGGCTCTAAATGTTTGCATCTCAAGGTGTCTTTTTTATGGGGTGGGAGCAGGGTGACACAAGGTAAGTAATTTAGCAGAAGAATACAAGAAGCTTCCTAAACACTTGGTCTGGGCACTTAGTAAAACTTCCCAGTTGGGACTCAATAGTGTTGTTGGCTGCTTCTTCCTCCCTTTGCAACCAATGGGGTTTAGCTGCCTGGCATGCTGCTGTGTGACAGGCTAGCTGCCACCTGGCTCCGTGGCCAATACAACTTGGTAAGAGGAGGTACTCCGTTGTAATTGATTATTGCGGAAGAAGCAGAAAAAAAAAGTTTTATTTCACTATTTTGATTTCTCTGTATCAGTTGTACTGCAGAAAGTGAATAACTGTATAATGGAGCTTTGTTATTCATCAAAGCTAAAGAAAACTGTGTAGGTGAAAATATTTTTTTTTAAATAAACTTTGAGCTACAGAATTTTATAGTTCTAAGAAATCTTAGAAGTCATTGCATTTAATCCCTTTCACAGGTGAGAAAAGCGAAGCTAAGTTATTTTTCTAGGGTTGCACAACTATTTTTGGGGCAGATATGCAACAAAATGCCAATTTTTCTTCCCAGTAAAAGCCCATTTAAAATTCCTCTGATGCTCAGAAGGGGAAAAGACTATGAGCAATCGTAGAAGTTAAACAAGCTTGATTAATTTGGCTTTTATTGAATAGAGGAAGCATACTAGAGATATTTTTGATAGTAGCTTTTCTTTTATTTCTTTTTACATTTACATAGTAAAAAGGGCAAAACTATAAAATGACATACTAAAAAAAATTTTTTTCCAAGCTCTGTCTCCTCAAATCTATTTCTTATCTATACTTATTTGCTAATAGGTAACCATTTTCATTGGTTGTAGTATAAACAGATACATACTCCCCTCTGCCTCTCTTTTCTATTCTTAGAAAACAGGCTGCATATTTATAAACTATCCTGTATCTTGCTTTTTTGTCTTCATTTAATATATCCTGGAATTCACCCTGTATCTATGAAAATTGGTGCATTCTTTTCTGCCCAAATTTTTCAATGAAAATTTTCAGACTTAGAGTTGGAAAATAATTCATTGAATAACTTGTATCCTGTGACCTATGTATTCATGTAACTGTACATATGCGTAAGTATAAAATATTTTTTGCTCAAAATTTCAAAATAAATTGTTGACATTATAATACTCTACTCCTTGATGCTTCAGCATTATGACATTTATGACAATGATAATTTCTAAATATCTGGTCCATTTTCGGGCTTTCCCAGTTGTTGCAAAAATGACTATTATAGTGAATTTTTTTCAAATTAAGATCCAAAGTTTTTTTATTTTTTAAAGAGGGAGGGACAGTGAGACACAGAGAAAGAATCAATTTTTTATTTTAGCTTTTCGTGTGGCTTTCATTGCTCTCACACTTTGTTGTGTATGCTATGCTGGGGTTCGGACCTGCATACTCCTTCCTGCCAGGCAAGTGCTGTAACTGCATAGCACATAGCACTGCTCCAGCCCCAAGATCCATTCAGTTTGCATGTTGAATTTGATAATTTGTTAGATCTTTACAGACTATTTTAATATAGAGCAGTTCTGTTTTTTTCATTTCCATATTGTTGCTCTTTTGCCCTCCAGTGAATTTAGATACATTCATACATTTAAGATTTAGAATCCTATCACTCCACAAGATTCCCTTGTGCTCCTCTCAAACCCCTTGCTAAAACAACTACTATTATGATTTCTGTCACTATGGATTAGTTTGCCAGTACTTGAACTTAATAGTGGAGGTGTGTAGTATGCAATATTTTGTATTTGGCTTCTTTTGCTCAGCGTGTTTTTGAGATTCAGCCATGTTGTTGTGTATCTGTGATTTATTCCTTTGAATTATATTCTCTCATATGTGTACACATTTACTCATTCTTGTTTTTAAATGGACAAATAAAAATGAATATATTCACTGTGTACAAAATGATATTTTGAAAACATGTATACATCGTGAAATGATTAACGCTAATTAACATGCCTATCACCTCACATACTTTTTCTGTGGTGAAAGCACTTAAGATGATCATTATTAGCCATAATCACCATGTCATACAACACATCTTTAGAACGTACTCATTCTAATACCCCACCATCTCCACATTCCCTACACCACTCACCAGACCCTGGCAACCATTATTTTACTCTAAGGTCCTGTGTGTTTGAATATTTTAAGATTCTGCTTATCAGTGAAATCATGCAGTGTTTGTTTTTCTATACCTGGTTGATTTTACTTAGCATAATATCCTCCAGGTTCATGCATATTGTTACAAATGACAGGATTTCCTCCTTTTTTAAGGTTCAGGCAAAAAAATGTGTATCCCATTTTTAAAAATCCTTTATCCACTGGTGGAAAATTAGGCTGATTTTGCATCTTAGTTATTGGAAATAATGCTGCAGTGAAGTAGGGAGCACAGATACCTCTTCTATATGCTTCCTGTCAAAGGATGATCTGATAGCCTTTGGATCTATATGTAGAAGTGGGATTACAAGATCATCTGGTAGTCCTATTTTTAGTTATTTGAAGAAGCTCATATTATTTTTATAATGGCTATACAAATTTACATTCCCAGCAACAGCATGCAAGTGTTTCCTTTTCTCCACTGTCTGGCCAACACATGCTATCTTTTGACTTTTTGATAATAGTCATTCTAACATGTGTGAGGTAGTATCTTATTGTGATTTTGATTTGTCTTTCTGTGATGATTAGAGATGGGAGCACCTTTTTATATGCTTGTTGGCCATTTGAATATCTTCTTTTGAGAAGCGTCTGTTCAGGCCCCTTTGTCCATTTTTAAATCAGTTTTTTTTGTGTTCTTGCTATTGAGTTCTTTCAATTCTTATATACTTTGGAATTAACTCCTTATCAGATGTAGGGTTTGCAAATTTTTTTCCATTCAATAGGTTGTCTTTTATTCAGTTGATTGCTCCCTTTGTTGTGCAGAAGCTTTTTAGTTTGTGTTTGAGTTGTTTCCAGATTGTAATTGTCATGGGTAAAGCTACTATGAGCATTCATTTTTTTTTTTTTTTTAAGGAGAGAGTGAGAGAGAGAATCGACTTTATTTAATTTTCCATCTGGCCCCTGTTTCTCCAACACTTAGTTATGTATGTTGTGCTGGGGTTCGAACCTGTGTCCTTGTGCATGCCAGGCAAGTGCTGTAACCACTGAGTCACCACTGGAGCCCTGAGCATTCATTCTTGCAAAAATCTTTTTATGGAGATTTCCTTTGAAGAGATTAGGCTCGGATATAGAGTATTCCATGTTGTTAGTACTTGATTTTTTTTCTTTTGTGGTGAAATATATTTTTTTCCAATTTCTATAAACTGGAAGTTAAGTGTTTAATCTGTATTTGGTTGTTGCAGGTGAGGCACCCACTGTCCTCTCTCCCTTAAATGTTTTGCTGTTGATGCTGTCATATATTAGTGGTAATGTCATATTGTCATATGCGTGATACTATGCTAATATGAGAGCAAAAATATAGTTAATATGAAAGATTTGGCTGTATCACGCAACATTTTGTGTTGCCCAACAGAACTGTATGACTTGAGAGAAAATATATTGCTGCAAGGAAAGTGTGACTTTTCTCAGTGAATCTTTGGAGAATGTTAGGATATGCCAAGTAACTAGTTTTTTAAAGAACATCGAAAGAATTTTATTTCCTGACATTTAGCATTTTTAATATTTGAAATATATTATCTTTGGTAGGAAGAAGTATATATATATATATATATACATATATATATATATATATGTATATATATATATATATATTGCTGCTTCATCTCTTCTACCTTCTTATTATTTAGTGTTTCAAATTTCCTGAGATTATTTGGGGAAATAGAAGGGAGAAACTGGAGTAAAGCCTAGTGCTTAGGCTTTGAAATGGGTCCATTTTCTATACTATATAAATATCAGTTTGGAGTTAATTGTATATAAATACCAGGATTTTTTTGTTTGTTTGTTTTTGTTACCAGGAATCCAGCCTAGGGGCACTGAATCACTGAACCACATCCCTAGCCCTTTTTTGTTTTTTATTTTGAGACTGGGTCTTGCTAAGTTGCTTAGGGCCTTGATAAGTTGCTGAGACTGGTCTTGAACTTTCAATTAGAGACTTGGATTCTCCAGCCTCAGCTTCCGGAGTCACTGGGATTATAGGTGTGCACCACCTCCCAGGTTTTAAAATTAAATTTTTTTTTTTTTACTCTATGCTCACTTCACGTCATTATCTAACTCAAATTAATGATAGCATTGAGGCATACAAATGGGGGTACTTTTCAATCACTGCTCATGTGAACATTTGTTTATGATCCTTATTCTGGATACCATGGAATAATATCAATCACAGTCATGCTGCAGTTGGTGGTAAATTTTTGGTGGATTGTAGACTTGCAAACCTTAAGTATAAAAAACTTACAGAAAAAATAAGAATACCGAATGCTATAATCTCCTGCCATTTAACAATGATGCATTTTATGTTCACTGCAGATGTTTTGTTTTTAAGAAATAAAATGTTACAGATATAGTCTGTGAGCATGCCAGGCTAGTTGCATGAAGAGTTTGTCCTTTACCCATCCATGTCCCCACTCCTAGAAAACTTCTGAAATTTAAGATTACATGGTTCCAGGACCCAACCTTCAAAATTCCTGGCAGGCTAGCTTCAACAATCCATGGCTGACATTGTCTGTGCCACACTTGGGTACCACTCCTTCAGTTTCTCCAATGAATATTTCCTATTTTGCATGCTTTTCCAGCTCAGCAGACAGCCAAGGAGCACAGGAGTTGAGACTGGCTGCCACAGAGCCTGGGAGGGACACAGCCCCTGCTTCATCCCTAGGTATTCTTGTTGTGGCAGAGCTCTTTTTTACACATTCCCTCCTGGTAGAGAGGGAATTTTTCTTCCTGAAGAGTACAAATATAGCAGCTTGACAGAGAAGTACCAGCCCATGGGAATCAAATGGGTGAAATCAGCTTTGGGCCTGACCCCAGCAAGACCAGCATACTCCAGGCTCCAAACTTCCTTTTCATCCCTAAGAGTCAGGGAAAGAGTGTGTCTGGCCCAGAGACCTCCTTGGGTCAGCCAGATCGCCCAGGTCTGTGTTTGGCTCAAGCTCCTCTTTAGCCAAGGGGAGGTAAGGCTAGGCCTGGCACCTTGGAGTTGTCTGTGATGATCTTAAAAGGCCTAGGACCTGTCCCCTTACTGACTTCAAGTCATCTGCATCCCTTTCATATCACACAAGAGAAGGCTGTTCTCATGGCATATAACATCCCTGTGAAGAGAGCATTTTTATGGTTTTGTATTTTTTAATTCATTTACTCTACAGGTTGGGATCTAATTTTTAAATTTTACTGGAACTCACATTTTAAAAAGAAATACATTTAAAATAAAAAATAAAATGTTACAGACATAGTCAAGGCCTCTTGTACCTCTTTTGACTCCATTTTCCTTTCTCCCTTCATAGAGTTAAGATAACCAATATTGTGAAGTTAGAGTGTATGTTCTTCATTCAATCTTTTGTACTTTTACTACATATTTGTGTGTATCTATGGTACTACCGTTTGTAATTTTTGTTGAAAAGTTTTGCATAGTTTCATACCATATTTATTCCTCTGCAGTCTGCCATTTTACTTCATTGTTCCTGAGATTTATCAGTATTGATTTTTGCAGATCTAGTTCATTTACTTAATTGTTATATAATGCTATTTATTCATATAAAGTGATTTAATTTTTGTTCTCCTATCAATGGACTTTGTGTGTGTGTGTGTGTGTGTGTGTGTGTGTGTGTTTGTGTGTGTGCATGTGCGTGCACGTGGTTTTGGGGATTGAAACCCAGGGGTGCTCTGCCACTGAGCTATACCCCCAGACCTTTTTAATTTTTTTAAATTTGAGACAGGTTCTTGCTAAGTTGCCCAGGCTGGCCTCCAACTTGCAAGCCTCCTGCCTCAGACTCCCAAGTTGCTGGAATTATAGGCATGCACTTCCTTGCCTGGCTATATTCATAGACTTTTAAATACTAGTAGTTTTTACTTTTTTATTTTACAAGCAATGTTCCAGTGAGTATATTTGTACATATCTCCTAGTGCCCATGTATTTGTTATTCTCAGGGGTCAGTGCTGTGCTGTAGGGAGCATTGTAGACATTTATTGGCCCCCGTTGTTTGTCATAGTGCTTGGGAAGTCCTGTTGGTATTAATTGTGTGGTATTCTGCTTAACCTGGTTTTCCAGTTTCCTTAATTGGCAGATGCATTGGGTGCCTAAAGTTGCAGATAGTACCAAATCCTATAATTGAATGTTATTCTATCTTAACTAAATCCTTATCATGCACTATACCTGGAACTTTTGCAGTTTGAGATGTGGCCAGAAAGCAAGAACAAACTTCTTTTTTCTTTCTTTGTAATTTCACACATAGATGATTCATTCTGACCTTGGATTTTAGCAACTTCACCTATAGCTTTGTTTTTCTTATTAAGTTAAAACTTTCACTTTTTCCCTTAAATCACTTTATGGCTTCTCTTCACTATCTTGAGCTTTGGGGTAATTATTAAGTAAAATAAAATTTTGAACCAAGATGGATACTAAGTTATTAATGGGTAGGTAGTATATGCAGCATGGGTACTCTAGGTGAAGAAATGAATCATAGTCCAGGCTGGATGGGACATGACAACATGATATTTCATTACGTTACTCAGAAGGGTATGTAATTTAATACGTATGTATTGTTTATTTCTGGAATTTTCTATGTACTATTTTTGGACTGGGATTGAACATGGGTAACTGAAGCTGCAGAAAATGAAACCACAAGCGGAGGGAATACTGAATGTAGATGAGAAACTTGTTTACAGTGGTTAGAGTTTAATCATAAAATAATCTAACTTTTGTGTTATTAGTAGTCATTTAAAAATTTTAAAGAAAGGTTTTAAAATATAGTGAATTTTTCAGAAATAGCCTTGTAAATTGAGGCAGTATGTATTTGTTTTATTTGAAATGCTGTTACAACTGCTTTTTTGGAAAATCACTGTGTCAGTGTTTGTGCAACTTATTGTTTGAGTTGCTAATATGTGACACCTATCATCCTGTATTCGAAATTCTTAATTTCACGTAGATGATGTGTAGATACAAATATACCTTTCAACTTAGTCCTGCCCAAGCATTACATGTAGAAATATGTATTATATTATAAATTACTACATTATTTTTGCATTTCAGTTAGATCATTAGTTTGTTTATTTATTTTAGAGAGGGAGGGACAGTGAGAGAGAGAAAGAGAATCATTTTTATTTAGTTTTTCATGCAACTTTTGTTGCTCCACTGCTTCGTTGTATATGTGGTGCTGGGGTTCAAACCTGCATCCTCACGCATGCCTGGCAGGTGCCGCAACTGCTGAGCCACCGATCCAGCTCCATTGGTTTATTTTTCGGTTACATCTGTAGATAGTTACACAATATTTGTTTTAAGGAGGATTTTGGATCTTTTAGAATGGAGACCCAGTGCTCATAAAGAGTAGATGTAGAAATGAAATCTGAGGGTATCATATTAGTTTCCTAGGATTGCAATGAAATTTTTGGTGGCCTAAAACAACAGAAATTTACTCTGACATTTCTGGAAGCCAGAAATGGCAAAGTAAAGGTGTTATTAGCAGGGCACAATTCCCCCTGGAGAGTCTAGGGGAGGCAGGATTCTCTTGCCTCTTCTAGTTTGTCTCTAGGTATTTCTAGGTATTCCTTGGATTGTGGCTGCATAATTCCAATCTCTGGTCCTAGTAATTTCCTTTTCTTTGATTAGTCATTTCACAACCTCTACCCTTGAGGAATGTGGGAATATTTCCTTTTTTTCTTGTTGAATACAGTTTAGACACTAAACCTCTATTGGTTATACACAATATAATTTTAAGAAAATCTTATAACTTAAGCTTATTTTTCCTTTTTTTAAGGTAATGATATACATATATATATATATATATTATATATATATATTTGAAGATAGAGAGGGACAGTGAGAGACAGATAGAGAAAATCATTTGGTTTTCATTGCTTTGACACTTCGTTGTTTATGTGGTGCTGGGGTTTGAACCTGCATCTTTGCACATGCCAGGCAAGGGCTGTAACCACTGAGCCACCCCTCCAGCCCCTAGTAATGCTCTCTTTTTTTGTTTTGTAATTTGTTTTGTTGCTAGTAAATATAGACAGCTGTAGATTTCTACATTATAGCAGTCTATTTACCAGCAACAAAAATTAATCAATTTTTGGTACTGGGGATGAACCCAACAGTACTTTACCACTGAAAGGTACATCCCCAGCCCTTTTTTAATTGTTTTTATTTTGAGACAGAATCCTAGTAAGTTGCTTAGGGCCATGGTAAATTTCTGAGGCTGGCCTTGAATTTTCTATCCTCCTTCCTCAGCCGCCATCAGGCCTGGCTAATATATTTATTTTAATTGACAAAATTATATATATATATATATATATATACATATATATATATTGTGTCTATTGATTTTTTGAATTAACACTTTATGGAACTGGCATATATTCAGAAAGTGTACAAATATCTAATAATCTCTATTTAGAATTAGAATACTGTTGGACCCTAGATTGCCCCATTGGCCTTTCTCCTTCTCAGCTACTTCACCTACCTTCCTTCCTCTCCTTCTTCCATCACAATATAGTTTGAACTTTGGAAATCTAGCTGGCTCACTCACTCTATATCTATTTTGCTGGTATGAACTCTTTTGTCTAATTTCATTGTAAAAATGCATCCATGTGGGGCTGGCTCAGTGGTTGGAGCGCTTGCCTGGCATCATTGAGGACCTGAGTTCAAACCCCAGCACCACATATACAACTAAGTGTCAGGAAACAAAAACCAGATGAAAATCTAAATAAAATTATATTTTTTTTCTCTCTGTCACTCTTCATTTTTCTCTCTCTCTCTCTTTCTAATTAACAACAAACAAACTCATCCATGTGATTTTGTAAGGGAATAGTAATTTTAATCCCCTAATATGAAGATATCATTTATCCATTCTGTTGTTGACAGACATTGTCATTGTTTCCAGTTTGAGAATATAACAAATTGTGCTCCCATGCATCTTGTTGCATGTTTTTTTCGATTCAGCATTATTGCTGACATCTCTCATTAATTCTAATGGTTTAGTGGATTTTTACCTGAAAAAATCATGTTTTCTGTACATACAGTTTTTGCTTCTCCTAGAAGAATACATTTCTTTTACTTGTCCTTAATTATGCATTGTCTATGTAATCTTCAATATTATGTTAGGGAAAACAGTTGGCATTTTGTGTTTCTTTTCTCTGAATTTAAATTATGCCTCTGAAATTTTCACCAGAAATTTATGGAATTGCTGATAATGGACCATTTTTTGTTTTAAAAAAATCTCTAAAATTTTATATGTGGTTCAACATAATATAACATAGTCATTGGGCATTCATTGAGTTAATATACTACCCTTTATTTCCTAATTTCAAAAAAATCTTCAGTGTTGAAATATTTTGAACATTTTTTAATCTAATGAAATATTGCTTTCATTTTCTGTAAAAAAAAGACTTTTTTGATGTTGAACTTTTTCCATTTCTTTGATGAATTCTTTTTCAGTCTTTTACTCCATTTAATTGGATTTGATTATTTTTTTAATAGGCTCTTTTGTTTGTGTTTATAGATGAGATTTTAATTTTCATCATGTACTTATTTATAAAGTTTTATTTATTTTTATCTTTAAAACATTTATTTTAAAATATTTCAGGCAGACAAAAGGTTATAAAATGTCACTTAATGAACATCTGTATAGCTACTTACTGGCTTAAGTAGTAAAACATGTCAGATAAAGGTGAAACCTCCTGTATATCTCTCCCTAATAAAATCCTCCATCTTCTTTTTGCTTAATCACTGTTCTGAGTTTTGTATTTATCATTCCTCTGCATTTCTCAATATTTGCCTCATTGTAATATCTGCTTTAAGATACTTGATTTACTTTGAATACTGCTTAATTAACTTCACAAAAATAGTGATAATATTGTTTTAAAGTTAGTTGGCTCTACATAGTTCGCAATTTTTATTGTGATTTCTGCTATAGTTTATAAGCTATTTAAGAGTTTATGTTAATCCCCCAATGCATAGTTTGTGTGTGTACATGACCTCCCATTCTACCCTTCCCAATACTATATATACACATGTATACCTACACAGACACATTCGTGTCATATTTTATTGTAGTATTTTAATTAATAATTTCATTTGGGTGGTATATTTGTGTCCTGAGGAACAAACACTAGGGTATATATAAAGATATAGAAGAAGGAGTTCATTATGGAAATTGCCTCACCTAATTATGGAGGCTGAGTAGTCCCACAATGTACGTTCTGCAGTCTGGAGAGATAGGCACATTAGTAGTATAATTCAGTTTAAATCCTGAGAACCAGTGTAGCCAACAGTTTAGGTCTTGAGAGATTGTTTGAAGCCTGCCCAAATTGGTGAAGGCAGCTTATCTTTACTCACTCTACTGACCCAGATACTAATCTTTTCTGGAAATACCTCATAGGAGCACCCAGCAATAATATTTTACCAGCTGAGTCTCTCTTAACTCAGACAAGATGACATGTAAAAACACCATGACAGGTAGTGAAAAAGGTCTGTATATTATTTTTATTTCCATTGTATCCAAATGCTTATCCAATTATTATAAATACTATCTACATGACAATAATATATATGCATATATATAATGTGTTCTGTCATCACATGAAGTTTATTTACTTTGAAATACCTTTAATTTCATATTTTTGTCTGCATGCTCTACCAGTTTATAATGGAGATATATTAAATCTTTGCTATGTTTATGTATTTTCATTTTATCTTTGATGTATTTCAGTACACTGTGACATAAAGAGCTATAGATTTATTTCCATTGTTTTTTGTGTTGGGCATGTACTTTCCATCTGAAAATTTATGATTTCTTTAGCTGTGAAAAATTCTTGGTTATCATATCTTTGAATAGTGTTTCTGCTGGTCTGTCTTATCTTTTCTCTTGAAAGTGTCGTTAAATATATGTTGAAACTTTTATCTATTCTCCATGTTTCTTAAGTACTTTGTGTGTGTGTGTAACATTTATTTGTATCTTCTTGTTCTTAGAGAATTGTTCAGTATTAAATTCTTACTTATTAATTCAATTTTTATCATTTTATTGGATTTCATTAACCTGATTTTTAAAGATTCTCAATTTGTCTATCTTTTTAAAAAAATTTATTTATTTATTTTTTTAAGGAGAGAGGGACAGTGAGAGAGAGAGACAGAGAAAGGGAGAAACAACTTTATTTAGTTTTTCACATGGCCTTAGTTGCTCCAACACTTAGTTGTGTACGTGGTGCTGGGGTTTGAACCCAGGTCCTCGTGCTTGCCAGGCAAGCGCTGAAGCTACTGAGCCACCACTCCAGCCCTTGCTATCTTTTTAAAGATAGACATTCTTTTCATTTTTACCTGTTTTAATTTCAATATTTTGTCTTTGAAAAGTTTCAGATTGTGTTAATTACTTTAATTACAGAATTTATTTACTGTCAGTTTTGTTGGTTTGCTTAGTGCTAGGGATGCCATTGAAATTATAGATCAATTTTGGGAGAATTGGTATTTTAACTATTAACTCTTTCAATATATAAACCTGTCTATATTTCCACTTATTTAGATCTTCATCTTCTTTCAGTAATGTTATAGTTTTCAGTATGCATGTTTTACATGCTTTGTTAAATTTATATCCAAGTAGTTCATTGTTTTTTGATGCTTTTGTTTTTTGACAGTCTGTCAAATTGATTTTTGTATATTATCCTATGACTTCACTTTACTTCTGTATTATTTCCAGTAGCATATTTGTAATAGGCCACAAGTATGTTTTCTGAAAATATGTTGTTTTACTTATTTTTCAGTCTGTATGATAGAACTTACATTGTGAAATAGAGATGTGTTCAAAGTGACCATCCTTAGGAAATGTTCAGTTTTTCAACATAAAGTATGTTTTATGCCAGAATTAGACTTTCTCATAGAAACTCTTTGTTAGTTGAAGAAATTTCCTTCAGTTCTTAGGTTCCTGTGAGCTTTTTGAAAATCATGAATGGGGTTCACATTTTATCATGGGCCTTTCTGCAGAAAAAGAATTGAAGTGAATTTCTAAAATTATATGCTTTAATGTACCTTTTAGAAGTGAATTAATTACATCCTACCATATTGATATTTTATCTTCTCGTTTTCATGTATTTGGAAGTATTTTCTAATTTGTCTTATAATTTCTTCTTTGACCCAGGAGTGATTTTAGGACTGTGTTGTTTAATTCTAAATATTTAGTTAGGTATTTTTCCAGATACTTTGATGTTATTGATTTCTAATTTAATTCTTTTATAGTTAAAGAATGCACATTGCATGAATTTAGTCCTTTTATGTTTATTGAGACTTTTTATGGCCTATAATGTCATCTATCTTGGTGAGTGCTTTTATGTGAACTTGGAAAAAAGTGTGGGTATCCTTCTGATGTTGGATGAAGTATTGCAAATGTCAGTTAGGGCAAATTACTGAATGTTGTTGTTTACATCTTCTATATCTTTAATGATTATTTGATTACTTGTTTTATCAATTACGGAGCAAGAAGTATTTAAATTTAATTATGTAATTTTTTGCTTCATTTATTTTAATACCATATAATTAGGTGCTTACAGATTTAATTTTGTTATGTGTTATTAGTCAAATTTTTAATCAATAAGAAACATTCCACTTTATGCTTGGTAATCTTTCTCTTTCTGATGTCTACTTTATAGCATATTAAGAGGGCCACTCCAGCTTTCTTATGATTAGTGATTTTATAGTATATCTTTTTTATCATTTTACTTTTATATTTAGTCTTATCATTTTTTAGTTGAGATATAAATTTAATGGCATAAAATATAGCCCTTAAAAGTATATAATATAGTAAATTCATTATATTTTCAATGTGCTGAAACAATGCTACTAATTCCAAAACATTTTCATCCACAAATAAGGAAATCCTATATCCATTAAGTTTCTTCCCATTTTCCCCTTCCTGATAGCCTCTAAATACCACTGATATCATTTTTATTATATTTTTCGGCTTTGACTATTCTGGACATTTCTTTAAATAGAGTCATATATCACCTTTTGTGTCTGACTTCTTGTACTTAGCACAATGTTTTCTCAGTTTTTTTTTAAGAGGGAAGAGATTAAGAGAAAGAGAGCATCAATTTTACTTATTTTTTCCTCTGGCCTTTGTTTTTCTGACACATAGTTGTATTGTGGTGCTGGGGTTTGAACCTGGGTCCTTGTGCATGCCAGGCAAATGCTTCCACCACTGAGCCACAGCTCCAACCCCTACTTAGCACACTGATTTTAAGATTTTTCTGTTGTGGCATGTATCAGAACTTTATTCATTTTTATGGCAAAATAATATTCCATTGTGTAGAAACACCACATTTTGCTTATCCACTCATCAGTTGATGAATAGTTGGGTTGTATTCACTTTTTGGATATTTTGAATAATGCTGTCATACCTGTTAATACATTTTTGTGTGGACTTGTGCTTTCAATGCTCTTGGGCTTATACCTAGGAGTGGAATTGCTGGATTTTATGGTAACCTTGTTTAATTTTTTTGAGAAACTGTCAAATTTTTTTCCACAGTGGCTACACCATTTTATGTTTTTATCAGCAATGTATGAGAATTCCCATTTCTTGTTTTTTGTCCATATTTTTAATGTAGCCATCTTAGCAGGTGGGAAGTGATATCTCATTGTGTTTAGATTTGTATTTTTGTAATGACAAGTAATGTCGAACATGTGCTTATTGGTCATTTGTTTATCTTTGGAGAGATTCTTGTCTGTTTCTTCTTTTGTGTTTTTGGGGCTCTGTTAAGGCATATATGTTTGTAACTGTTATGTCATCTTGATGTTTATCTTACATGTGTTTATAATTATTACATAATTACAAGTCATTTTTGTTTCTAATAACAATCTTTGTTTTAAAGTCCATTTTATCTGATTTTAGTATAGTTGCTGGAGCTCTTTTCAGTTAAAGCTTGTATACTACATTTTCCTTATACTTTATAAAGAGAGAGGGAGATTAAGAGAGAGAGAGAAAGAGAGAGAAAGAGAATCATTGTTTTATTTAGTTTTTCATGTGGCTTTGGTTGCTCCGACACTTCATCGTGTGCATGATGCTGGGGTATGAACCCACATGTTCAAGAGTGCCAGGCAAGTGCCATAATTGCCGAGTCACCACTGCAGCCCCCTTCCCTACACTTTTAGAGCGCCCCTATAGCCCTCTTCCCTACACTTTTACTATGAATCCATTTGAATCTTTGAATTTGAAGTGTGTCTCGTGTAGACACCATGGAGTCAGAAATAGTTTTCTTTTGAAAAGGCATACAAATTTATTAATGTGCAAAAGAGGAACATCAAAGGAGTGTGATTACCCACTAGCCCAACATAATTCAAACACTTGCGTACACATTTTTTTGTAGGGGAGGTGTAGAACATGGGATTCCAGGGAAACAATAAATGATTTTTAGGGGAAATCAGTGGGTTTGGAGAACATTTGATGGCCTGGGACAAATTCTGTTTGGCTCTGAGAACAGATTGTAAATGTTTCTTTTTGGACTGAAATAGAGGACAATGGGGCATAACAAAGTCTATCTAGGTGTGTTGACAGACTTCAGTCTTTCTTCCTGTGATGTGAGTTTAGCTAATGAAAACAGAAATGGAATTAAAGGTTTTTATTTCTTCTTAGATGGGTTTGGACTTTGGGCAGATAAGGGAAATTTACAGAAAGCTTTCCCCTGTATTTAGAGGGGCAGAAACAAGGGGAAGGTAGGCTGGATCTTGAGTCTAGGGCAGGTTCTAATGCTTTTTAATTTCCAGTAGATCAAATTGGTCAGTAGGCTAAAATACCATATATTTGTTGTGTTCTTCTATCTTTTTTTTTAAGATATTCATTTTATAATCTATTTTTTTAAATAAACAGACAGGGAGAGAGTGAAAGAGAAAAAGAGAATCAATTTTATTTATTTTTTCATCTGGCCTTTGTTTCTCTGACACTTAGTTGTGTATATGGTGCTGGGGTTCAAACCTAGGTCCTTGTTCATGCCAGGCTAGTGCTCCAAATGTTGAGCCACCGCTCCAGCCCTCTTCTATGTCTTTGTTGTTCTTTCACTCAGCCTAATGTTTTAGAATCCAGTCAAGTCATTGTGTTCACTCTAGTTTGTCCCTTATTTTACTTAGAAATCATTCCCTTGTATGAAAATTATTATGTGTGACCATTGGTGTCTAGCTTCTTTCTTTCCTTTGTACAAATAAAATATCAAAAGAAATAGAAGGGACACTTGGAAAGCAAACTGGAGATTCCAAAATGGGTTGGAGGTAATATATGGTCAGGTCCAAATGGACTATTTTGTGGTCCTCAGAATGGTCTGTGGTGACTTCAAGAAGAGGGCATATGCTGAATTAGAATGAGAGTGCCATATGGTTTGTATACATTAAGGCCACAGGGTACGTGCTAACAGGGGATCTGATGGTGTGTCCACATTTCTTTGGAAAGGACTGGTCTCAGCTCCATCCCCAGGTACTTGCTGATGTTGAACATTTTAATTTTGGTGAATATGATTACATTTTATTTTTTGCTTTATGGTTCATTTGTTTGTAAAGAGAGGACAGTGAGACAGACAGACAGAAACAGAATTAATTTTTATTGAGTTTTCCACATGGCTTTCGTTGCTCTGACACTTGGTTGTGTACGTGGGTGCTGGGGTTTGAATCTGTGTACTTGCACATGCCAGGCGAGCGCAGTAACTGCCGAGACACCGCCCCAGCCCTTTATGGTTCATTTTTGAGGTCATTTCTTTCTTACAGTTTGGGTCTGGGTCTGAGAATGAGTTGCTATTGAATAAGATGTTCAAGTCTTCCAGTTGTTTCTCAGTGAACGTAGTTCCTTTCCTTTGTGAGTGCTTCTGGTGCTTGCCTTGAGGACAGACCTCAGAGCCTGACATCTTCTGATTAAGATGGTTTCTTTTGTTAAGCTCCAGGGGCAAGAAGCTGAAAGGTAGTTTTTAATCGAGTCTATTTCTATCTTCTGGAGTGTTTATTAATTTGCCTTTTATATATAATCATAGAGGTAGATTCAGCCATGTTGCTGTTTTTTTCTATATATCTATTTTTGTTTCCACATTCCCATTCCTCCATTGCTGACTTCTTTTTCTGTTGCACCATTTTAATTTCCTTGTTTCTTTTACTATTTTTTTAGTATTTTTCAGTATCTTTTGATGTTTACAGTTAACATCCTTTATAATAATCTGGTATGGATTAATACCATCTTAATTTCAATAGTACACTATTGAAATGCTTATTCAGTTTTGTTCCCTCTCACCTTCTTTATAATATTATTCTCATACAGATTGCATCTTTGTACACGTGAGCTCATCAGCACAGTATGATAATTATTGTTTTATGCAGTTATCCTTTATATGAGAAATAAGAGAAAAATGTATTTATGTACTTTTTATGTTTACCCTTGTAGCTTCTGGTGCTCTTCAGTTTTTTCATGTGGAGATGAGGCACTGTCACTCTTTAGTATCTCTTCTAGGGAAGAGATATGCCAGTGATCTTCTAGTGATCAATTATTCCAGTTGTTTATCTGAGAGCCTTTTAATCATCCTTTCATTTTGAGTGTTTTTTTGGATATTATTGCTTGAAAGTTTTCTTCCTTCACACTTTTCTCTGGTGTGTCATTTTCATTCTTACTAAGAATTTCTGGAACTTGATGAACCACTTTTCTCTTTCTGCTTTCAAGATTCTCTGTTACTGAGAATTCTTTTGACTTTATTTGATTATGGTGTGTGCAACATGGAGTTCTTTGATCTTTTTGGATGTGTTAATTGATTTTCTTTAAATTTCAGAAGTTTTCATCCATTATTTCTTGAAATACTCTTTTTTTCCCCACTGTATTTATTTTGCTGTACTTGATGGTGTCACTCAGACGGTTCATTCTTATTTTCATTCTTCTTTCTTAATTTGGTCCTCAGTCTGTGTAATCATAATTGTTTTAGTCAACTTTTTCGTCACTGTGACCAAAAGACCTGATAAGAACAACATAGAGGAAAATTTCATTTTGGCTCATGGTTTAAGAGGTCCCTAAATCTGTAGCTCTGGGCCCAAAGTGAGGCCCGGTGGAAGGGTATTGCAGAAAAAATCAGGACATGAGAGCCAGGAAGCAGAGAGGAAGCTCCACTCACTGAGAACAAAATATAATATTAAAGGCACAGCCCCAGGGATCTAGTGTTCCAGCTACATCCTACCTGCGTACAGTCACCACTCAGTCAATCCACATAAGTGGATCAATCCAGTGATTAGATCACACCTCTCATAGTCTTATCACTTCATTTCATTGTCTCACACATGAGCTTTTGAGGTGCACCACATATCTAAACCATATCAATACTGATACATTTTCAGATTTATTTTTTCTTCTTATAGCTCAGGTCTCTTCTTGAATTTCTCTAGTGATTATTTTTTCCTTTCAGTTTTGTGCTTTTCAATTATAGACATTCTGTTTGATTCTTTTAAAATATATAACTAGTGTCTCTTTATTGATATTCTCTACCTGATGAGACTGCATTGTCGTATTTTTCTTTAGCATAAGATTTCTTTTATTGCTCTGTACATATTTATGATAGATTTAAAGTCCTTGTTCAGTAGACTCAAATTCTGGGATTCTTCAGAGGTGGTTACTTTTGACTGGTTTTTCTTTTTTGGGGTGCGAGCCAAACTTTCTATTTTTTACATATTGTATTTTTTGTTAAAAACTAAACTTTTTAAAAAATAATATACTGTAGCATTCTGTAAATCAGACTCTCATCCCTCAGGTTTATTGTTTATTTAGTTACTTTATTGAGCTAATTGTGTAAATTATTCTTAGACATGTGTGGTCACGGAAGTCTTTCCCCAGTTCGGTTTTTGGGCTAGTAATGATTTGACTTGTATTTCCGTGGATGCTTTGAACCAGTAAATCTCTCAGCTTTTGCACATTGAGGTATGCATTCTATTCCTTGGAAAGCAGTTTACAGCTTAGCCTTAGTCTTCTAATTTCTTTCTAATTTTCCCAGAACTTCAAGGTCAGCCAAAGATGAGAGATGACAACTTTTGCAGCTCATTTCTGGGTAAAAGTACAGCCATAAACATGTTTATGACCTTTTAAATCTTTAACAATATGGCTTAGGTCAACCACCTTGCTTATTATTTTCTATTTGTCCCATCGAATTTCTTTAACCTTCCTTTTCCTGCTTTCTTTTTGGATAGCTGCTGAGTGTTTTTAAAAATGGCAGAATTTGTAGCATTGTATATGAGAAAAGAAGTCATGCCTTCTTGCATATGATATTAATTGAGCCTAGTTAGAGCAGTGCTGTACAATAGAAATATCACATTAACCTCAAATATTAGCAAAGATACACTTTTAAATTTTTTAGTGGCTACATTAAAAATTAAAAATAGATAAAATTGATTTTAATAGTATGTTTTATCTATATGAATATATTAAAATATTAGTCTTTCAACATATAATAAATATAACATTTGTTGAGATATATTACATATGTTTTGTACCAAGTCTTCAAAACCCAGTGTATATATTTTACACCTATAATCCATCTCAAGTTGGAGTAGCCTCATCTATAGGCCTAAGTTGTTCGCCACCACTGTGTTGAGCTTTAGAGGAAATCTATGACAATTTTGATTTTAATGAGGCAGAATAGGAAATGATGCTGTAGAATATTTGCTTGAGAACCTTGATTTTAGTGATCAATTGTGAATAAATTAGGAAAAAATGGAAAATAGAGTAGGAGGAAAATGGAGTCAAAATAGATGACACAAAAAATAATCTTGACTGTGTAAAAAGTGACATGAAGTCTTTCTCATTTATTCAGTTCCATAGTTGGTGTTAGTATGACGGAAGATATGGTTTTTAAGCTAACAATAACCGTAGTTAGCTCTAAGCACTTTGCATGTATCAATCTTATAACTCATTTACTTTGTAACTTTCAGTTTGTAGATTAGTTAAAATTTCTTGGGTTTCTGTTGTTTTCATTATAAAATGTCTGGAGCTGGACTATATAATCACTAAACATTTTAATACTGAAAGTCCATTTCTTTGGATACAAATTATAAAGAAAAGAAAATTTCTGTCTTCGTGGAATCTATAATCAAGTAAAAGAAGTGAGGCAAAGCTACTTTATTAAAAAACATATAGATAATAATCTTACCTTAAGAGAACTTAAAAATGCTCTTAGAATTTAAAACATTTTTGCTTACCTCTAATCCCAGCAACTTGGAAGGCTAAGGTAGGATGATTGCAAGTTCAAGGCTAGCCTTCACAATTTTGTGAGGCCCTAAGCAACTTAGAGAGACCCTGACTCAAGATAAAAATCAAAAAGGACTTGGGATGTGGCTTAGTGGTAAAGTGCCCGCTGTATTCAATCTCCAGAACCAAAAATAAATAAATAAAATAAAAATAAATAAAAAAGAATAAAATAAAATATTTTCTTGCTTATTATAACTTCATAATAAATATACAAATGGACTGAATTGAATAACAGCAGCTGGTGAGTCCAGGAAGTGTGTGTAGGAGATGGAAGTTGATATGTGCCTTTTGGGTAAGGCAGTAAATGAGGAGGAGATGGAGTAGTAAGGAGTCACTACTTCTTACATATTACATATTGTGTTATGTAAGTAATAGAAGAATGCAGGGCAAATAAGTAATGTGTATGTTCAGAGAACAATAAAATAAACTTTGAATGTATAGTGTTAGGGGATTGGGTGTTGGGTAATCTTGCTGGAATAAAATCTTCAAGAACTTTGGGTAACCTGTTAAAGAGTATGTTTGATCACTAGCAATGGAGTATGGCAGGGCCTGGATAGACTATGCTATGTATTTTTTAGAAACATATTTTCTGCCTAATACTTTCTGTAAATTATAACGATGATTAAATATAATTCATTTTTTGTTTTTAAGAGAGGGGGATAGGGGCTGGAGTGGTGGCTCAGCAGTTACAATGCTTGCCTGATGTGCGAATATGTGAGTTCAAACCCCAGCACCATGTACACAGCAAAGTGTCTGAGGAATGAAAGTCACATGAAAAACTAAATAAAGATTGTTTCTCTCTTTCCTCTCTCCTTCACTGTCCCTTCTTTCTAAGAAAAAAAAAAGAGAGAGAGAGGGGGGCAGTGAGAGAGAGAGCGAGAGAGAGAAAGAGGAAAGGGGGGATCAGTTTTATTTAGTTTTTCACATGGCTTTTGTTGCTCTGACACTTACACTTAGTTGTGTACGTGTTGCTGGGGTTACACAATTGCCGTAACAACTGAGCCACCACTCCAGCCCTCAGTTCAATATTTAAAAATACTTTATTGGGCTAGAAAGTTTCACTAGCTTTGAAAGTATACCACTTTTGATGTGGGTATGTATGGACTGCTACTTAGGGTGGTGAAGATCAGTTGGTGCTTTTCATCAGCAATTTTTTTGTGCTCTGGTATAATGTTTCTTTTCTGCTGAGTTTTAATCTCTTGTGATTAAATGGTGCTCAGTAACTTTATGTCAGCATTCAATATAAAGTGAGAGTCTAAGGCTATCTGTTCAAACTTATTAATGTCTGTCTTAAGAGCCAGTACATAGTGCTTCAAATGTGGCACAAATAACCAAATGCAAAATCATGGATTTCTCAGAATGATGGAAAACAGAATGCATTTCATTTCTTTTGGTCTGTAAACACTAGACACACACACTCTTTCACTCCTTACTTGTGAGTATTTTTATTAGGTTATATAATACTTGGTAAGGTATTTTAGTAGGATAGTTCATGGAATTTATAATTTATGTGTCCATTTGTCAAATTTCTTTCAGGTAACTTGTCCAGGAGTGGTGCTAAAAGACAAGGAGGACATCTATCTTAGCATCTGTGTGTTTGGCCAGTACAAAAAGACACAATGTGTCCCAGCCACTTTTCCACTGGTCTTTAATGCCAGAATGGTGTTTGAAAAGGTAAGTTCACAGGGCCAGAGTGGTGGCTCAGTGGTTAGAGTGCTTACCTTGCAGGCACAAGGACCTGGGTTTAATCCCTAGCACCACATAAACAGCTAAGTGTTGGAGAAACAAAGGCCAGATGAAAAATAAATAAATAAATAAAATTGATTATATCTCACTCTCTCCCTCTCTCTTAAAAAAAAAGGTGAGTTCAAATATTATGTATTACAAAAATCAGGAGTGGTTCCAATTTCTTAGTAAAAGCCCACAACAAATTATTATTGCTGACTGTATGCTTTGGTTTAATTCAAAATGAAAGTCGTAATTTAAATTTTGCTTTTGATTATTACCAATTGTATTTTTTTTCTTTTTTACAGCTTTGGGGATTGAGCCCAGGGATGCTTTACCACTGAGCTACATCCCTAGCCCTTTTTATGTTTTATTTTGAGACAGGGTCTTGCTAAGTTACCCAGGTGGGCTTTGAACTTGAAATCTTTCTGTCTCAACCTTTTGAGTAGCTGGGATTATAGGCATGTGCCACCATGCCTAGTTCCCTATTGTCTTTGCTTCCCTCCTTCCTTCCTTTTTTCTCTCTTCTATCCTACTGCTCTTCCTCCTTTCCTCCCTTCCACAAATAATTACCCAGTACCTGCTCTTTTCCATAGGCTGTTCTAGCTCCTGGAGAATTTTTGGTAAACAAGACAAAATTCTCTCCTTTTGTAACTTAATAAGTGTATGAAGAAAAAAAATTCAGGGTGATGGGATTAGGGGGTTGTGTATTTTAAAGGAGGCAATAACATTTAAAATTGAGCCTGGATTGTGACGCTGTGTCATTTATTTGAAGGTCTACATAGCAGAATAGCAAATATAAAGGCTTCCTTTTGGGAATAAGTTTTCTGAGGTAGAGGAACATCAAAAAGGTGGATTTGGGGGCTGGAGCGGTAGCTTGGTGGTTATGGCACTTGCTCAGCATGTGCAAGTGTATGGGTTCAAACCCCAGCACCAATGTACACAACTAAGTGTCAGAGCAACAAAAGCCGTGTGAAAGACTCAATAAAAATTGATTCTATCTTCTTCTCACTGTCCTTCTGTCTTTACAAAAAAAAAAAAAAAAGACAGAATTATAAAAAAAGGAAGGGGAAGAGCATACTAACATGATGTTGGATGATGTTGGAGAGAAAATCAGAGCCATATATGAACTTGGTTGATTATAAAATCTTTCATAATAAAGATGGAAATCAGAGATAAATGAACAGTTGTCATGAATGTCAAATGTTTCTTGGGAAAGGAATGATGTTTTGGGAATGGGAGTAAAAAAATCAAAGACAGTCTTATATGTAACTTCCTTTCCTTTCCTCCTCCCCATTCTACTTCCCCTATGCTCTCTTCTTCTAGGTGTTCCCTGAAGCAGTAGACCCTGGAGATGTGGTTGCACAGCTTGAGTGTAAGTTTTTAACTTTTGAATTTCTGATTTTCAGACATTTTAGAATGTATAATCCTTATGTTCCTTAATCCTGGGTTAAATAAAAACTTTAAGGAGTTTAATAGAATTTCAGAAATCTTGAGCTATTTTTATACTTTTCAGAATTTCATAATATATCTGATAATGAGAAAATATTTGTTATAGAAAGTCTGAGAATTATTTTTCTTCTTGTTTTCATCTACAAAAAACAAAGAATTATTTAAATTTTTTATTGGTCAAAATGGTATGGAGTGTTTGTGATATAAGGATAGAGATTTATATTAAGTGGATCTTTCTCCTACAAACAAACCTTATGTCTTTAACCTCTCTTGTGAATTATAAATTAAGGCAGTAAATAATAGAGGATAAAAGTAATGATAGCTTAAAATATATATGCCTTTTCTTTTTGTATTACATTCATTATATAAATAAATTATTTGCAGGAGGTATTTTTCAAGGCTGTGAACAACAGTAAATCCTTCATAGTACTAGGAATCAAGTACGAAAGGATATAACTATTTGTGAATAGCCCTGTAAAAGTGTATACTTGGGGAAAAGTTATTCAAACATTGTATATGAAAGGAAATACTGTCACTTATCCTTATATTTAGAAAGAACTCTGGGATCACCAAGTTTTGGAACATATAACTGTGGCTCAAAAGGCCATAATACTGGGCATCCTCATCAACTGTCCTCTTCATACTTTCCTTCCTTCCTGCCCCATTGAACTCTTATCAGTGTAGAAACATGAAATCTGGTACTTTGCTAGAATCTGAGTATATCTGTAGACTAGCTCATTGTCTGTCTTTATGTAACTGATAGTTCAGTGACTCTCCTCCAGAGAACTCTTTTTTTGGTATGTGATAATGTCTTTCTTGTTCTTTTTTAATGTTGTATTTTTTTGTATTTGCCACTGAGTAATAATAGCTAGGTAGCAGTCTGGGGCTTATGAGTATATAAATTTTAATAGTTCCTGGACATTTTACTCATTATCTGGGATGCTATATGTCTTGGAAAAAATAATAATAAATTCTCTCATTTTGAAATTTATCTGTTCAAAAAATAATGCTGTTTTCTTATTTGATTTGAATTTTTAGGCCTGTAAGAAGAATAATTAGTGGTTATTTTTTTAGAAACTATTTTCTTGATTCATTTGTTCTCTTATTCTCTTGATGTGGTTGGGCTTTACCCAAAATTGATATTTCACTTTTTTAAAAAAATCAATGTATAATAGTTATATACAATGGGATCATTTTAAGAAAATCAAACTTGTATGGAATATAATTTGTTATATTTCAGTCTCTGGTGTCTCTCTCTTTCCCTTCCTTCCCCTATTTTACTTCCTCTACTCTATTGATCTTTCATTCATTCATTTATTTACTCATTTTGATTGGTCTGCGTGAAGGTGAACTTCACTGTGGCATATTTATATGGACATATAGCATAGTTTTGTTAAATTCTTTCTGCATTTCTTCCCTCCCCATCCTTGATCACCATCTTCTACCCCACTGATCTTCCTTCTATCTTTATGATACCTGATCCCCACCCTTTTTGCCCTTTATTTTGTTCCACCTTCCCCATCTGAGAGAAAACACTTAACCCCTGAGTTTCTGGTCTGGCTCATTTCACTTAGCGTGATGTTCTCCATTCCATCCATTTACTGGAAGTACCATTATTTCATTCTTCTTTATTACTAAGTAAAACTCCATTGTTTATATACACTTTCTTTTTCTTTTTTCTTCTTTGGCACTAAGATGTAACCCAGGGGTACTTCATCACTGAGTTGCATCCCCAGTCCTTTTAATTTTGAGATAGGGTGTGCATCACTATGTCCAGCCCACATTTTCTTAATCATTCATCTAATGATGGGCACCTGAGCTGTTTCAATAACTTGACTGTTGTGAATTGTGCTGCTGTAATGCTGATAGGGCTTTGTTACTATGGTATGCTGATTTTAGTTCTTTTGGATAAATACCTAAGAGTGGAATAGCTGGGTCATGTGGTAGTTCCATTCCTTGCTTTCTTGAGAAGTCTTCGCACTCCTTTTCAGAGTGGTTATAGTAATTTGCAGTCCCACCAACAATGTATGAGTGTACCTTTTTCCCCACATCCTCTCCGACATTTATTTTTATTTATATTCTTTTTTGTTCTTTAAAGAGAGAGGGACAATGAGAGAGAGAGAGAAAGAGAGAATCAATTTTATTTAGTTTTTGATGTGGCTTTCGTTGCTCCGAGACCTTGCTGTGTACGTGGTGCTGAGGTTTGAACTCGTGTACTCAAGCATTCCGGGCAAGTGCCGTAACTGCTGAGCCACTGCTCCAGCCCCTATTATTTATATTCTTGATAATTGACATTTTGACTGGAGTGAGATGTAATCTTAGTGTAGTTTCGATTTGTGTCTGATTGCTAGAGATGTTGAATATTTTTTCATATATTTGTTGGCCATTTCTCTTGAGAAATGTCTGTTTAGTTCTTTTGTCCATTCTTTGATTTTTTTTGGTGTTAAGCTTTTTGATTTCTTTATATATTCTGGATATTAATCCGTTGTCAGAGGAGTAGGTGGCAAAGATTTCCTCATTTTCTGTTGGCTCCATATGCATACTCTTTTTTTTATTAGATGAATATGGAGTTACAGTTGAGGGGGAATCTTATCAAACAGTCAAGAACAAATGTATATTTACATAGTTAGCCAAGGCTGATGCTATGTCATGGATGCCCCCCTTGGATTCCCTGTGATTCTGTTTCCCTCAGAGGAACCCCTGTGTTAAATGGACATCTCATGGAGGTCAGAGGTCCCATATTCCCTCCCTCCAGTCTCCTAGATATCCTTCCTAATTCTTCCCCCCACCCTGCCCCCCTCCCTATGCCTCCTAGGCAATGATCCCCCATTTGTGTAAAAATTTATACATTTTGAGGTTATTATTAGCTTAGCCATCTAACATACTGTTTCCAGATGTATTCTAGCTTCCAAAAATGAGAGAAAATATTCGGCCCTTGAGTCTCTGAGATTGGGATGCTTCACTTAGTATAATTCTTTCCATCTCCATCCATTTGGCTGCAAAAGCCATAATATCATTATCCCTAGTAGCCAGGTAGTGTTCCATTGTATATATGTACCAAAGTTTTTGTATCCACCTGTCAAGTGAGGGGCATCTGGGTTGGTTCCCTAGTCTAGCTATAGTAAATTGAGCTGCTCTAAACATTGATGAAGCCACATCTCTATAATATGCTGATTCTAGCTCTTTTGGGAAAATACCCAGGAGTGGGATAGCTGGGTCATAAGGTGGTTTCAGCCCTAATTTTTCAGAGTGGCTGAACCAATTTGCAGTCCCACCAGCGATGTGACAGTGTTCCTCTTTTCTCACAGTCCCTCCAGCATCTGTCATTGTTCGTATTCTTCATTTTTGCCACTCTAACAGGAGTGAGGTGAAATCTCTTTTGATTTCCATATGCACACTCTTAATCATTTCCTTTGCTGTGCAGAAGCTTTTTAATTTGATGACATCTCATTTATTGATTCTTAGGTTTTTTTTTCCTTGAACTTTAGGGATCTTATTAAGGAAGTCAGTCCTTGCACCAATATGATGGCAGGTTGCCTGTTTTTTTCTAGTAGTTACAAAGTTTCTGGCCTAATTTCTTAGTCTTTGATTTACCTTGAAATGACTTTTGTGCAGTGTGAAAGAAAAGGATCTAGTTTCATTCTTCAATATATAGATATTCAGTTTTCCCAACACCATTTGTTAAAAGGCTATTTTTTTCTCCAGTATATATTCGCACCTTTTTTTATAGATCTGGTAGATCTCAGCTGAGAACCCATCTGATCCTGAACTTTTCTTTGATGGAACACTTTTAATTGCTATTTCAATTTCATTACTCGATATTGATTTGTTTAGGATTTCTGTATCTTTCTGGTTCAATTTGGGCAGATCAGCTTTCTAGAGTTGTCAGTGCTATATTTTCCAGTTTATTGGAGTATAAATTTTCAAAATAATTTCCAGTGATCTTGTGGATTTCAGAAGTGCCTTGTAGTGACATCTCCTTTTTCATCTCTAATTTGTTGATTTGGGTCTTTTATTTTCTTTTGGTTAGTTTGGCTAAGGATTTATTAATCTTTTTTTTTTAAAGGAACAGGTATTTGTCTTATTGATCCTTTGTATTTTTTTCTCAAATTCATTGATTGTGGTTTTGATCTCAATTATTTCCTATTTTTTTTACTGATTTTGGAATTAGTCTTTTCTTCCTTTTCTATAAGATCTTGAGGTGGAACATTAGATTAGGAATTTTTAAAAAAGTATTAATTTCTTAGAAATGCCTTCCTTCACACTGTCCTAGAGATTTTGATATATTGTATCTGTTTTCATTTGTTTCTAATAATTTCTTGACTTTATCCTCTCATTTCTTCTATGATCCATTCCCTGTTTAAAAGGGTTTTATTCTGTGGTGGCCCTAGTTTATGTGTTGCTATGCCTTCGCTGGGTCTAATACATGAGACTGAGGGAGAAAAGGGAGGGATTGGAGGGGGTAATTCTGGTTTAAGAATACATGCAGATCATATTGTTATTTTTTATGTATTTATGATTGTACAACAACTCAACTCCTTAATAAAAAATTTAAAAAAGGGTAGTATTCGATCTCATTGTGTTTATGTGGTTTCTATTATTTTTCTTGATATTGATTTCTGATTTCATTCCATTGTGATCTAACACACAGGATTATATCAGGTGTTTTTGTATTTGCTAAGACTTACAGTGTGGCCTAGGATATGGTGTATTTTGGAAAAAGTTTCATGATCTGCTATGAATTAAGGTGAATATAGCTGTTTTTGTATGAAATATTTTGCTGATGTCTATTAGATATTACTTAGATTGGAAATATGTTGATATTTTGTTTGGATGACCTATTGGTGATAAGGATATGTTGAAATCACCCACTATTATTATATTGGGTCTCTTTGGGATTTAATATCAAGAACTATATTTAATATAATTAGATGTACTGTTATTTGGGGCATATATGTTTACTATCATTATATTGTCTTGTTAGCTTATTCCCTTTACCTATTTCTTCTGATTAGTTTTTGCTTGAAATCTGCTTTGTAATATTATAAGAATAGTTACTTCTTGTTTTTAGACTCTATTTGCACAGAATATATATTTTTTCCATCTTTTTTATTTTCAGACTGTAGGTGTCTTTCCTATGAGATGAGTCCCTTGCAAACAGCATATATTTGGATCTTGTTTGTTTATCCATTCTGCCAATTTAGTTCTTTTAGTTGGGGAGGTGATAACTTTTACATTTAGTGTTATCTTGGATAGATGTTTGTTATTTCCTGCCATTTTGCCTTATTTGCTATATTTATTTGTGAATTGATTTTCATTTAGTTGGTTGCTCTGCCGTTGATCTTTGTGTATTTTCTGACTTAGCAGTTTATTTTTGGGTTTCTCTGTGTGTAGTATATCTTTAAGTATTCTTTATACTGCTGACTTACTTGTCATGAATTTTTTTAGTTTTGCTTATCATAGAAAGTTTTATTTATCCATCAATTGTGCAAGGTAGCTTCACTGTATATAGTAATCTTTTTTTTTTTCTTTTTATTCCAGGGATTGACTCCAGAGATGCTTAACCACTGAGACACATCCCCAGACTTTTTGTTTTTTCAAAATTTTATATTTTAGTTTTAGACAGGGGCTATCTGAGTTATTGAGGCTGACTTTGAACTACCAATTCTCCTGCCTCATTCTCAAAATGCTAGGATTACAGGTGTATGCCGTCTTGCACATTTGTATACATTAGTCTTGACTGCAGTTGTTTTTGTTTTGTTTTGTTTTAGAGCTTGGAAGATTTCATTCCAGGCCCTTTTTTATTTTAGGGTAAGATTTGAGAAGTCAGAAGTGAACCTTATTGTCTTTCCTCTAAATGTGTCGTGGCATTTTTCTCTTTTAGCTTTTAACATTCTTTCCGTATTTTCCATGTTAAGCATTTTGATTATGATGTGCCTTGGAAAGATTCTTTTTTGATTTGGGATCATATAGGCCTCTTGTATGTGGATGTCTGTCTCATTTATAAGGTGGGGAAAGTTGCCTGCTACTCTGTCATGGATGTTCTTAATGCTGTTAGCCTGTATTTCCATGTTTTCTACTATCCAATGACTCTCAATTTTCCCCCCGCCCTTTTTTTAAGAAAGAAAGGGACAGTGAGAGAGAGAGAGAGGGAAAGAGAGAAGCAATTTTTATTTAGTTTTTCATGTGATTTTCATTCCTCTGACACTTTGTTATGTACATAGTGCTGGGGTTCAAACTTGAGTACTCGCGCATGCAAGGCAAGTGCTGTAACTGCCGAGCCACCGCTCCAGCCCCTCAATTTTGTTCTCTTGATGTTGTCCCAGAGACCTTGTATATCTAATCATGGTGTTTATTTTTTTCCTTTATTGAGTGCTGAGTATTCAAGATTATATATGCTATCTTGACAGCCTTGAGTTATGTCTTCAGGCCTGAAGTTCTATTTTATGTGCAATCTAATTTGTTGGTGATGTTTTCAAATGAATTTTTTTTTATTCATTGTGTCTTTCATTTTCATTAGTTTTGGTTCAGTAGCTCCATTTCTTTATTGAAATGGTTTTTCATCTCCTGTATTTGCTCCTTTAATTCATTCCTTAAATGTTCTTATATTTCATTGAACATTGTAATAATCATCCTTTTATCATCATTCTCTGGAATTTCTTTCTCTTCTATATCTGTGGGTTCCCTTGTTGGGAAATTGCGAATCTTGGGGGGCAATTTATTTGCCTATTTTCTTATGTGGACTTATACATCAGCTTAGATGGCTTCCCTTCCTTTTATGTACATATGTCCTTTCAAGTGTAGTTATCGTTTTTGTTCTGGAACTTTATTTTTGACATATGATGAAATGTCCATAAGTGGGACCTGAAGTCCCCCTCTATTTTCCTCCATGGGTATGGTTATTGGTTGGATTTTTCTCTCCCCTACTCTATGTGTTGAAGCATTCTTGAAGCTTGAGAGGTATTAGATCATGTGTAAGTGAGGATCACTGTTATTTGGTAGAATTGTAAGTATTGCTTGGCAGCAAGATCTCTATTCTGTGAACTTGAAATGTCCCAGTCACTTTCCAGCCCCTATTAGAGAAATCAGGGGAACAAAAAATAGTAATAATGTTAGTAATAGAAATATAGCCTTAAAATAAATGTCCAACATCTATTTTGACATCTGTAACACTATTACTACCTGTATCTGGGTGGTAGGGTTAGCATTTAACATAACCACCAATGATAAACAACTGTGAATTTCATCAGACATTTAACAACAGGTGTCTATGACATTGTCCTCTGTATTAATATTCACAACAACATGAATAGGGTGGGCATTACATAATATATATAATTCTATCAGGTAGTGGAATTACAGTTTCTTAAGTGAAGAGAAAATAGGATAGGAAAGCAAGAGAAAGTTTTAAATATTTACAAAGTGAACAGAAGTGTAGCAGGAGATAGGAAGCAGATGATGGCTATAAAAGAGGAGGAGTAAAAAAATAACTAACCTTAACAAAATGAATAAAGAGAGGAAGAGGGAACAGGAGAATTTGATGATGAGTAAGGGAAAAGTGTAAATAAGTGGTAAATAAGAGGAATAATAACCAAAAAATGAATAAAGATATGTAAGGTCAAAAATGTTCAAATCCATAAAAAAATGTATGCTACCTCCCCTCAAGCCACAGTTAAGTAATAAATGATGAAGAAGAAATTAAAATGAAAGTAAAATTATATGGAAAACATATATATTTCCAAACCTATCTACACAGTGAGAGTACACACATATACCCACACTAATACATATACAATCATGCCAAATAGAAAAAAGTAAAGGATGCAATGAAATTAAAAATTAAAAATTTAAATTTAAAAAAGTTTAAAAAAATGTGGACCGTGTAGAAAAAAGAAAAGATAAAAACTCTTAGTGAGAAATTTAGAGCTTGTTTCTCTTGAGGTGGTCACAACTGTTGGAAGGATGAATTTTCATTGTTTTGTTTCTGGGCTCTGTAATCCTTGCATCAAGGACTGGAAATTTTTAAGTCCAATGTCTTTGTGTTCCTCACCAAGCTGCCAACTATTGTGGCTATAAGCCAAAGCTGTAGTAGCCCTCAATTTCCCATCCCCCAGGATAGAATGGGAGAGAGTAAGGAGCACTGTGTTCTCCTGTAGTGGGTCTGGTGCCATTGAAATTGAGTAGTTTTGATGTAGTATTATCTGATATTTGGAACTCTGTTGGTTGGTATTTGAGATTTGATCCCCATCCTCTATTGCTTGGGAGATGCTAATTTCTGCTGGATATCTGGATCTCAGGGGCTTCCCCTAAATTCCACTTTGAGGATTCAGAGTCTAAACGTCCACAGGTTTCACATTCAGTGCTAGGGATGTGAAGTACCTGGATCAGAACTGGAATGCTGATATTCTTGTCTGACCAGTTATTGGCTTTTTCCAAATAACTCTAATGGGACATCAGCAATAAAGGGGGTTTTCTCTCCTCAGTATCCTCAGCCTGGATCACCCTGGCCACAGTTTTCTTTGTGCCTGTTTCAGAGATAGTGGTATAGGTACACTCTGAAACCCATAATAGGCCATGGCTGGGTCAGCCTGGCAACTTCCTGTACGAGTTCCCAGTCTCCTGCCTCTGTTTGCTGCTGCATAGTTGAGTATAAATGGTTTTCACTACTGGTCGTCCTGGTTCCCACTGGACTATCTGCCCTTGGGCCAAGCAATATTGGATGCTTTTCACTCAATCACGTCTATAAGTCCTTTAATATCAGCCTCCCTCTGTATTCTACAGATTCCCTCAAGGCAAAAAACATTTATTTTCATCACATGTTCCTCTTTCTATGCTTGTATTTCCTTTTCCCTTAGCATCCATGGCCACCATTGCCACCACCAGCCAAGCTGGCACATCTCTGATGTATTATTTCTTATATTATTTTTGAAGTGTTTAACTTTTTGTGTCTCTGTGGTTTCTTTTACTGTCTACTATTGAATTTCAGTGAATTTCCTTTAGTTATCCACCTTATTGAGGAATATTATTTCTGCTTTTTTATTGTTATCTATAAAGATGTACAAACATTATGTCTCAAAAAATTGCAGATTTTGTACTTACTGATTTTAAAATTTGTACAAAGTAATCAAAACTATGGGAGTGATATATAGAGACAGAAATTCCAGAAACAAGCACTCATATATAGTCAAATTATTTTTAACAATGATGCCAAGGCCATTAAATTGGGAAGGACTGTTTGTTCAATAAATTGTGTTGGAAAAAACAGATTTTCACATGCCAAAATATAAACCTGCACCCTTACCTTTGCTGTTTACAAGAATTAATTAAAATGGATGAGAGTCCTAAACATAAAAGCTAGAACTATGAAAATATTGTGAAGAAAACATAGGAGAAGTTTTCATGATTTTTTAATTTGGCAGTGATCTGTTGCATGTTATATCAAAAGCACAGACAAAAAAAGAAAAACTGGATTTCTTCAAAATTTTCTTAAATTTTTGTGCATCAAGGACACCATTAAGACAGTAAAAGGCTATATATTGGAAAGGATGAAATATTTGTAAATAACATCTGATAAGGTGTTAATATCCAAAATATGTAAAGAACCTCTATAATTTCAACAATAAAATGATCCAGTTGAAAAAATGCTCAAAGGACTTTAGGGGGCATTCTGCTAAAGAAGATACATAGATTGTCAAAAGGCAGGTGAAAGGTAACATTACTAATTGTTAGGGAAATGCAAATAAATCACAGTGAAATATTATTCCAGACACACATAGAAGCTGATAGAAAAAATAAGAACTACAGTGCAAGAACTGTCCAGAATAGTATAGTTTCAAAAACAACATTCAATTCTATTATGTAAGGAAAATGAAGGTATTTTGGACTTCTGCATTGCCTCTCCACAGCTGTTACTCATTCAGCAATCATAGCCCCCCTTTGAGAAATCAGTCCATTGTTTATTAACCCCCTGGGGAAAAGCAGAAAAGACTCTTTCCACAGAATCTGTGTCACCAGCAGGAATGATATTTTGAACTATCTGCATGGACAGCAGCATGCTAGAACTTGGTATGTGCTCCTAAGAGAAGAATGAGTCAGGGGCTCTTCAGATCAGGTGAAGCTCTACCTCCTCTCAGATCATCTTTCTTCTCCTGATTACATTCTGGCTTCAAATGGTTCAGTTCCTGGGAAGAATCCCAAACTTTTCTCAGGGTACTCAGTATACCAGTGTGTTCCTTAGTTACTAGTCCTTGGAAGTTAAAAATTCTGCAAAACTGCAGAAAAGGTAGTGTGGGGCATGAAGGAGAAATTCAAGGAGAGTCAAAACACCCCTTATCAGGAAAGCAGGGCACTTTCCAGAGGCAGGAGATTCTCTGGAATTTTCATGGCAGGGCAATGGAGCTTAGTTTGTCTTCTCAGAGCTTCTATCTATCCCAGTGGGGGCCCTTTCCCATGCCAGCATAACCGAACATTCCTGGAAGCACCAGCATGATGTGGTTGGTCCAGTACTTGTGCTACAGTGGCATCTCATATTCTTTGACTGCCAGAAGGTGAAGGTGTCTGGTGCCCTCCACAGAGTGGAAACGTTTTAGGCGTCCATGCTCATGGCAACCACTGGAAGGAGTGAAAATAGGGCTGTTGACTGCATTCACATTCTTGTCTGAAACCAGAGGTAGCCAGGTGTTTGCTCCGACTGCTAGACAAAATGACTCATGGGATATGGGAATGATGAAAAAGAGCTGAATCTTCTCCCAGCATAGAAAAAGAAACATGAATGCATGAAGGGTGGATTCAGACATCTGGGAGGTAGAGGTGAAGTCCATGTACTGGCAGCACTGCTCACAATGGTGGAAGATGTTTTAGACAGCATAATTGGTCAGTATTATAGACACAGTTTCTCATTTGTGGGGCTCTTCAGCTTTGCATTCCTTGGTTACTTCTTGTTTGACCCCTGCCAGCTTCTCAGTGTATACCAGGCTCATCAGACTGTACTTGGCATCGTGCACACTGATGTCAAAAGGCATTTCACTGAAGCTCTTGATGTCAGGCCAGGGTTCTCCCCTTGACTGGCTTACTTCACTGCGTGCACTGTGGTTGGTGTTGATCTCCTCCTCCTCATACGCATCCACCTCTGGGAGCCAGATGACCATGTGTTAGAGGATCCTAAGGAACTGTCCAGTCTTCCTGCTTTTAAATCTTTAGCTTTTTGGTGGGAAGCACATACTTCCTCTGATCTGCCATCTTCTCTTATTCCTGGTATTCTGCTGTTTTTTTTTTTTTAATTTGAGAAATTTATTCGTAGAACAAACAAGTTTCTTTCTTTTTTTTTTTTTTAAATTTTTAACTATTTAATTCTACCTGAGAGTGAAATTAGCCAACAGGTTCTGACTTGAAACCAGCAAATCCTTCCTTGTGATGTCCTGGTTCTCTTCTCATTAAAGAATAGTCCTGAATTCCTCCACTATGCCTCCTGTTTCTACAATGTGAGGCAGAATTTACGTAGGAAGTCACACAAACATGCTTCTGCTCCTAAATCTTTGCACAGTTCCCTGCCCTTTTCTCAGTTCCACAGGTGCCGGGTGAAGAAAGAGCTCCATGCAATTTATTTACTCCGAGGAAGCGAGTGGTGTTTTCAGTGGAAAATTCACAGGAAATCTACAAAGAAGCCACAAAGTTATAAGAGGATAGGATAAAAATTCTCAAAAAAAAAAAAAAAAGAAATAACTCAGAGAGAGAAAGAAGTGGCCAGAGGAGCAAAATGGAGGTGGCTGGGACAATGGCAAGGTCCTCCCTTAAATTTCCAGTTTCTGAAGAGCCCCTGTTATACCACAAACTACTTTTGAGAGAGGTAGAGATGAGGGACCTTAGAGAAGCTGTTCTTTTTATGGGAAGTTCTTTTTCACCTGTGACTCCCATGTAAGGAAAATTTCTCCATCTGCCTACCACAAGGAAATCTCCCCATCTGCCCTCTCACAGTTTACTGGAATAAACTGACAAAGAATGAATGGAGATGAAGAGGAAGTCTCCAGGTAACTGCAGTCATCTGTCTGGGTCATGTGTCAGAATCCTAGTGGACGAGATCCCTCTAGGCAGAGATGGGGTATCAGACATGCCTCTATCTGCATCTGCTATTTATTTATTGATGTGGCTAGATGCACATTCCTCTTAACAAATGGGTTTTTTACAGCCATTCTTGTGATTGCAGAGTTTGACCCTCTGAATAACCAATTTGAAATGTGACAAACGATACATCTGAGTTGGAATATTTTAC
>PVKS010004228.1:0-95399 GCA_004027875.1 Aplodontia rufa | reverse complement strand
GGTTCAAAGGCGGACTACAAGTGGAAGTAACCTTGTTAGTCAACTGTCTTTTTTGTTATTTTTAAACAACTACCTAAATGTCTTTTGCAAAAAGTGTCTAATTAAAAATAATTACAAAGTTATAAAATAGATTCTTACTGTGGCAAAATTGCTATTGCAGAGCTTCGGTGGCTACTCAAAATGAGAAAACAATTGCAAAAGATGAGGTCGGGAACCACAGATGGGATTCCAAGCCAGGAGGTACAGAGGCTTTGCATGAAGCTGGGAGGAGGTGGAGACAATGCAGCCAACCTCATGGGAAGGTGGATTGTGCATCTTACATAAAGATCAAAATTTTGGGGAGGGATATACTTAGAAAAGTGAAACCTGGGGTCTGGTGATAACATGGACTCGATGGCTCAGACTGACAGTGGATGGTTGTTCTGGTAATGAAGGTCATGGTTGTGGGATTCGAGGTTGCACCCCACTATGGGTGGAAAGAGGAGCAGCCAAACGCAGGAGCATTGGAACGCACCTCCACCTACTTCACCAACCTGCCACGTGTGCTGTTCCCGAGCACTGAGGACACAGTGACACCTAGGGTCCTCAGCATCTTAAAGGACGGGTGGACACAAACATTCAAGGAAACTCCAGTTAGCTTTTCTGCCATTTATTCGCAATTTCTTACTCTCTCCTGTTCCATCACCATTTGGATTTAATCAAACATATTTATTGGGGCTGGAGTGGTGGCTTAGCAGTTAACAACGCTTGCCTGGCATGTGTGAGGACAGGTTTGAACCCAGCACCATGTACACAACCAAGTATCAGAGCAGCAAAAACCATGTAAAAAATTAAATGAAATTGGTTTTCTCTCTCTCTCACTGTACCTCTCTCTTTAAAAAGGAAAACAGTATTTATTGAAGAAAATCAGGGAGCCCGGCAGTCCCATCCGTCGTCGGCTCTGCGGTCTGCGAAATCCCCTCCCTCTGGCACGAAGCTCGGTCCCTTTCTTTGTCTCCAGCCTCTCCCTCTTCCTCCTGCCCTTGCCTCTGTGCAAATCTCCCTCGCACCGCATCACAGAGCGAGTTTATCAGAATCTCCACATTTAAGGCTTGCGGCATGTTGCTCCCTAAAATAGAAAGCTTTGTGACTTTTTCCCAATCCTCCCCACCCCGTGCCTGCTTCCTAGAGCCCGTTCCCCATTCTTTCTGGGATGGGAACGGGGTAAAGAATGCACCGCCAGCAGGAGCCCTCGGCACCCAGCCGGCCCTGGTAGGTGTGCACAGACCTGCATCAGCGCAAACCGGACGCACCGTCTCTCCCAGCGAGCGAACGTCTTAAACCGAGATTAACCTTGAAGCTCAAATTAGATAAAAACAAATAGAAATTTCTCCACAGGAGTAAGAGCTTAATATAAAGGAAAAGTGTCTCATAGCCCACATAACTTTAATTAAGATGAAAGGGTTTCCGCGTATCTGCTTCCTCGACGATCTTATATCTAAAGATGTGTGTTGGGCTCAGTGGGAAGGAACTGGTCTATGCAGCTCATTATTCGCTTTTGCAAGGCCTACTTTGGAGGTCTTTGTAAAGCTCTATGGTTGGCGTCTCATTTTCTCTCCAAGCATGGCTTCCTCTAGGCTTTTGTTATGTTCCTGGGGACTCTGTGTACCCCGTTACAGCAAGGCAGGCACCCCTTGCTGTGGACAGACTGTTCCTGTTGAGGGACAGCTCCAGGAACCACAGGGATGCCCGGCTTGCCCACGGGCTGCCGCCACACATTGGCCAACACTTGTGGCCGTGGCTTGGGTGATTTCTCACGTGGAATTCATTAAGGCAAGTTACCCTTTTCCAAATAGGGGAAGCCTAGTAGCCGGAAGCATATGCACAGAGAACTAAGATGCATACATAAACACAGTGAAAAATGAGGAAAGCCTCTGTGGGGTGTTGACAGAGGGACAGGAGTGCAGCCAGTTCCTCTGAGTGACATGGTTCTGATGGGACAGGTTATGCTTTTCAGCCATGGCTGGGTATCGGCACTTATCACGCAGTCTTGTTAGAAACAGGTGCTCAAGGCACATCTCTGAGTACCCCAGAAAGCAGGGGTGTGCAGACTCCACATCCCAAGTGTGCACAGGGTCCGCTCACGACTTGCTGATCTCGTACAGCGCCAGTGTGCTTCTTCCCCCGGGCTCCACTTCTAATCGCTGAAAAGAGTTACAGCAGCATCTACTTCATAGCAGGAGGAATTAAATTAGGTAATACATATAAAATCCACGCGAGCCTACAGCAAGTTCTTCCATACGCCCATCTGTTCCTTTGTTTCATTAAAGGAAACAGATGTCAAGCATACAAAAAAGAGGGGAAATGTTTTCTGACTTTGAGTTTCTCTTCTTTTAAGTTGAGTCTTGAGCAAATTATTTAGTGTCTCAGGCCTCAGTTTCCACATCTATAAAATGGAGATAATGTTCACCTGCCTTGGGGGTTGTTATAAAGATAGAGAGATAATCTATGAGACAGAGGCCAGGGGTGGTGGGATTTTAATGAATGCAGGATATTAACAGTTGCTCCTGAATTGAGGATGTGAGTGGGGTTCTTTTCCTATTATCTTCATGGACCCAGTAAGGTTGCTCATCAAAATATGGGGAATTTAAAGTGAAATGTGGGGAGAAAAAACAAAAACCATAGCACTTGCCCAACTGATCTGTTTTGACTTTATCACATTAGAGGGCTGGAAAATACTACATAGGAAGCCCTCCCACCCACGGAGCCCTTGGTTCTGTGGAGATTCAAATTCCAAGGCCAGTTTAAAAAACAAACAAAAAAAGACAGCTAAGATGTAAAGAAATGGCACAAACTTCCTTCGGCTGGCACTTTGTAGTCATACTTAACCATTTTCCCCATCCTACCTGTTGCTGATAGACTGACTGAAACAGGTCCTAGAGTATGAATATAATCAGAAATGAAATGTTCCGGTGCATTCGAATCCTATTACCCTTTCTGGTCTGGGATGAACAGCAGTTTCTCACAACTTTTGCAAATTAATATCCTGCAGAAATATCACCCAAAGCGTTGATAGCATAAAGTTAAAAGATAAGAAACATGTGCTTCCAAACACATCTTACTCACATCAGCAAGAAAGAAATAATTAAATGCTCATCAGTTCAGCAGAAGCCCAGGATGGCTTGTGACCCAGTGTGCAGGGTCCTTTCCCTAAGGTGGAGTGGCAAAGCCCACGCCTCCACGGGAGCTAGCATTGAGACTCAAGCCTGTGCTGGTCTCTCGCAAACACTTCAGAAGTGACGCTTTCTCCTGTTCTAAAGACTCCCCCTCTTCTTAAGGCACCACATCATCTCTACTTTTGAGCAAGGGCTGTCCAGTCTATGCATGGTGCTAGGATTGCTGATGACACTTATAATTTCTGGAAGCAGCTAGGGTGATAGGGGACCTCACAAGCACCAGCAGATGTGCCAACAAAATGGGGGCACAGCCCCTCAGCACCTAATTGATACCCAAGAGTGTGGTGCTAGTACCACCAGAGCTTTAGATGTTTAAATGTAACCTGATATTATGCCTTTTGGATCAAGATCTCTAAGCTCTTGTTGAAATAAATAGCCATTTGTGGGTGGGCCCAGTGGCTAGTGAATTGTCACCTCTCAGGGGAATGGGACTGTGGAAGGAAGTTCTGATGGAATTCCTGGCCACAGGTGCACAGGAGAAGCAGCACCCATCATGAATCCAGGTAGAGGTCACCTCGTGGGTCTCCTCTAATGCAGATCTAGAGCCCCAAGCACACCCAGCATTTCCTTAAATCATTCAGACTCAAGGACAAGGGGACTGCAGCCTGACTTGCTGTCAGAAACACTGGGACTAGGGAGTGCTTGAGACCTTCATAGTGACCAGCTATCCATGCAACTCTGCTTCAGTTTAGGTTGCTGTCCCTCATGCCCCACATGGAAAGGCTTGGTCCCCAGCACTGGTACTACTTAGAGGCTAAGGGCCTCTAAGACATAGGGCTGACAGGGAGGCCCTTAGGTCATTGGGCACATCCTCAAAGGGGCTATGGGACCCTGACCTTTCTGTCTCCTGACCCTCCCTGTCCATTTCCATGCCCTCCCTCCTCTCCCTCCCTCTCTTTCTCTGCTTCCTGCCTCCAGTCCTGACCACCCTCTCCAACACACTCCTGCCGTGAAATGTCACCCTTGGCCACAGAACCTAGACTTGAACTTCCAAACCCATGGATCAAACTAAAACCTACCACAAGTAGCCGGTGTCAGGCGTCACGGTACAGTGACAGACAGCTGACACCGTCTAACAAGATCCATTGAGCACCTGATGTGTGTCAGGCACTGTTCTGGGATCTAGGCTCTTGTCAGCAACAGGACAAACCAGTCCCTTTTCTCACAGAGCTCAGGGCAGGGACAAGTGACAAGTTACTGCTTCCTCATCTGTAAACAGGGGAGAGTCCTGGAAGTTACCTCAGGGCTTTGACATGCACTGAGGGAAGCACTCAGGGGTGGGGACATAGGGTGACAGAGCCTGGGGACAGCAGGAGTGAAGAGGAGCAAGCCTCTCTTGGCAGGGAAAAGGCCTGTACTGAACCCTGCTACAGCACAGGAAATACAGCACAGAGGCCCTAGGAGCTTGGCTCACGCCTGGGCCCACTCACACCATCCCCACAGCCACCGCGGAGGGAGGGGCAGCACCTGATTTCCCTTCCACAGATCTGGAAATAGGGCCTTGGGGAGGCAGAGCCACTGCTCCTCCACCAGGGAGCTTGCAGGGAGGCAGCAGGGTCCCCAAGCAGCCCACCCAGTCTTCTGCTCTGAGCTCCACTGGCTCCCCTATGCGCTTCCTGGAGTGGGCCAGGCCATTCCTGACCAGGCTCCTGACCTGAGCCCTGCCTCAGCTCCCACCAGCCCCGTCCTTACAAAACACTCACACACACACACACACACACACACACACATACACCCCAAAGAGCAAAAGCAACTGCCTATTTCCCAAGCAGGCATTCAGTACCTCTCACCCATAATGAGGGCAAGAACGGTTCGTGGTTGGGATTTTTTTCAGATTTTGAAATAATGACACATACGTCATGGGATCTCCTGGGAACAGGACCCATGCCTGAACATAGAATGCATTTGTCTCCTGCATTCCTGATGCGTAGAAGCCAAAGGTGAATTTATATCGTATTTTAGGAGTACATGAAGCCCGGTTACATGCTGTGGAATTTTCCACCGGCGCAGTCGCGTCAGCACTCCAAGGGTTTCGGACTTTGGAACACTTCAGATTTGGGCTATTTGGATTTGGGGTGGTCAATCTGTGTTCCTTTTCAAACTTATTTTTCCTGACTTATTCCATCCCTGTTAAAATCCAACTCCACTTCCTCGAGAAAGTTTCAACTGTCAAGTGCTAGGCCTTACAGACTATTGGTGACAGGAGCAGAGATCTGTGTCAGACTCTGATCCCGTCACTTGGTCCTTGCGGCCACCTCTCAGGTGTTCGCCCGCGGCGCAGGTCCGGCAGCCGAGCGGGTGCTCAGCACGTACTAACGGAGCCCCGGAACCTCCAGTCCCAGTAGCTCATTTCTTGGCCGATTGTTGCACACACATGATGGTCTCAAAATCCCGCCCATCCTCAGACCACAGTTGTCCCCCAAGTGTGATGCGGTGTGATTCGCCACAGCCAGCCTGGGAATGGGGTTGCAGTCCAGAGAATTTTCCTGTGGAGCAAAGAAAAGAATGAACTTTTGATTCACTTTGTGCAAAAAGCCAACACTAACATCTTTCTGCTTTCGGTGTGGAACATTTCATTCAGCTCTGGTTGGGAGTTTTTAGGATTTCTAAAAATCATTTGTTGAACTAAGGGCTTCGGTACTCCTGTGAAGTCCATCATTTCCTGGCATTAGATACAGCTTTTCATTTAATTAATTTTAATACAGTAATTTATTTTTATATTTTCCTCTAATCTTGTCAACCCAGTGTGGATTTCGCTTTTAATAAAGTACAGGGTAAGCTACTTAAAATGGACTAATTGGGCAAAGTCTGACTTGTCCATCTGATCAGAACGGACATTTGAAAGGTGGGGTTGGGGGGGACAGACAGCTGGAGAAAGAGACCCTGTGCTCAGGAGCTATGGGGCAGAGGGGGCCGCGTGGGCAGGAAGTGCCAGTCTTGCTTTCTGTCCCATAGGCATGCTGCTGCTCTCTTTCCAAAGACCGTTGCCTTCCCTCTCAGTTTAGCAGCCCCTCCACTGCAGTCCTGAGCAAACACACCCTGGACCCTGGCTTTGCAGAGGCCCAAGCAACCCCCTGACCTGCTGGGCTAGGCCTAGAAGTCTCTGGAAGCCAGGAAGGTTTGAATGGGGCATGGTGATGGGCACCGTCCTGGAACTGGATGCTCAGCTTGGAGTTGGGAATCCTCCGTTCCCCTCTGCCCCCAGGATGTAATAACATCAGCCTCATGGTGTTCGTAGGATTAGATGAGCTGGTATCTAAGGGGTTTAGTGGCTCCCGCATATGAGCTCAGCATGTTGATGAATATTGATTATTCACCAGACTCTGCTGGCTGCCACTGACAGAAACCCAAGCCGAACGGGCTTAAACAACGGGGGCCATTGACTCGGTGGATGAAAAGTTCAGAGGCAAAACTGCACTGCATGCAGGTGTGCAAATGAAACGTCCCCAACTTCCTGTCCCCCGGCCCTTCTCCTCTCAGGCAAGCTCTCTTCCTGTGGCCCCCACCCTCAGTGGTCATAGCTTCCGACTTCCAGCATTCTCCCTTTCAAAGCTCCCAGGACCTCATTTCAATGGATAGACCTGAGATGTCAGAGCCCAGAGTCGTCACTGGGATGTTTCTGGTGGTCAGGGCACACCAGTGTCATGCATCATGGGCCAAGGAGCAGGAGGCTGAGGCCACTTGGGTTATGAGCAGGACAGTGGTGGTTGTCTAAATGTAAAGTGGGGTGGAATGAAGAGGGATAGGATGGTGGGCTCAAGGCCACAGCTGTCCCCCAGGTACTAGCAAGTCCTCCAGGGACTTCCCTGGAACAGCATCCAGGGGTATTCTCTGCAGGAGCAAGCCCGGGTTTTCCAAGGGCCTTCAGTATAGAATATATGACTGGCGTGCTAGAATGGCTTTTAACATTCCACACGAGCTGCTTGTAGAAGGTGGCTGCTCGCCCCGTGTCTGAAGACCATGCCTGCACACTTCTGTTCTTCATGGCCTGAGTGCTGTGTGTCAGCAGTTGCTTCCTGCAATTTTTCTCTCTCACACCCCACGGTAGTCACCCTCACCACTTCCGCAGCCCTGCCTCCTCCTGTGGTGACCATGTGACCTCCCAACATCAGAACTTGACTGATGACTGACTTGTGGGCCAAGTGTGGGTGCATAGGCTGGGATACATCAATTTTCTCCTTGTTGATTCCATTTGTTCTCAGTGGGAGGCAAGGGAGGAGGAGAAGAGGGAGTGCCAGCAGCTGGAGGAGAGTCCAGGCGACAATGGCAGAATGTGTGGACCAGTGGCAGAGTGAGTTCACTGGAGGCAGGAAGGCCCATCTGAGGCTCAGGGTTCCCTGGAGGCTGCAGTGCTGCAGTAGAGCCCCTCATGGAGAGGACACTCTGGGTTGAGGATGAGGTAAAAGAAGGAACAGAGGAGGTGGTTTTGGTGATCCTGAATGAAGAGTCTGGATTTTACTCCAAATGAGCACTTGGAAAAATTATTTAAACTCTGAGCTTCTGAAATCCAGTTCTGACCCAATAAGGTAAGACTACATAAGCTTTCAACTCTAGCAATCTTGACCCTGAGGCAGAAAGCAGGAGTTGATTCTTCTTTTGTAAAGAGTGAGGGACAGTGAGAAAGAGAATCAATTTTATTTAGTTTTTCATGTGACTTTTGTTGCTCTGACACTTCATTGTGTACATGGTGCTGGGGTTCGAACCCGCGTCCTCATGTGTGCCAGGCAAACACAGTAACTGCTAAGCCACTGCTCCACCCCCCAAGAATTAATTCTTCAGTGTTCATTAAACTAACAAGTCAAATCTCCTGGTTATTAAGCATTTGTTGAAAAGTAAAATTTCTCATCCGTGCATTTTCCCCACTTATTCTTCGAAATGCTCTCAGTGTTCTTCCGGCATCTCTGTCTTCAAATCACAAATCTTGGGAATTTTCTTTGTAGATTCGACTCTAAAACCTTCCCCAGAGAAAGCAAATAGGGGTCATGTGTTCAGTGTGCATTTCTTCAGCAGAGATGGGGAGTGGCCCTAGCACTGGGAACTCATCTTCAACATTTTGGAAACACTTTGCAAAAAAAAAAAAAACATGAAGGTTTTTAGATAAAGTGCAGATGTACTGAACTTTGATGGGCAAGTCCGAAACCAGAAGTGAATATTCTTGTGGATTGAGATCAAGGCTGGGATTTCTCTTCTGGGGAACTGTTGTTCTCTTCTTGTTTCTGAGGATTTTCAAGTGAAGCCCTTTTCTCTTCTTTTGAGGATTCACCATTGTTACAGAAAAATCACAAGCATCCTCTGCATCCCAAAATTTTGCAATTATAAAATAAGCTACACTTGTAATGGAAAATTGCCATTTAAAACATCTCCTTGAAGATTATGGGGCTAGTTCACAGTGGAAGTGAAGAATATACAGAATGAATCTTTTACTGTGATCTCAATTTTTAGGTAAATGTGTTTTTTATTTTAAATAAATATCCCATAACCTTTTGTCAGATAGTGATTTTCAGTGTAGACTGAGTGATTAATTTCTCAATGCACATTTTTAAAATTTTACAATGAACATGTGTTCTTTTTAATCAAACTGAGACACTAATTTTTCTTGTATCTGGAAAGAGCAGGTGATTGAAAAAAAATAGTCCACCATTCGTCACCCCCAGTAGATGCTACCATCTGACAAACTAGGGTGCACCTTTATTTGGGCACAGTTGAGCCACTTTGGTGGCCCAACTACATTTAAATTTGTGCAAAACTAAAGCACAGAAAAAGAATTGGGTGGAGCTTGGAAGTGAGATCTCAGATCTCCTAATGTGCTAAGTGCCCTCTCATTCCTTTCTCTGTGTAGTTCGTCATCGTTCTTTTAAAGATATATGAGGGCCTATTATTTACCCGGCAAACACATCCGTTGCACCTCTGTATTCCAGCACTGGTTCTAAGTGCTTCCTGGATAACTCATTCAACCCTCGCTACCTCCTGCTCATGCAGCTGCATCCATTTCATGATGAGCTGCAAGCTGCAAGGTGAGCAAGGACTCTGGCTAGCACGAGGTGACATGGTGAGGCTCATGCTCCACAGCCAGCCTCGTCCACCCCACACCACGCCCTGTCTCCAGGTACTGCACCAGGATTCCCTTGTTAATAAACAGAATGTGCCAAGTCCCTGTGCTCAGAGAATGCGCAATCTGTGGGAAGACAGACATGTCTCATAGTGACACAAAATAAATAGGCAAATCGACAAATTACACATCCTAGCAACCCTGGGAAGAGAAATGTGGAAAGTGGGTGTGTGAGAGAGAGTGCTTGTGTGCAAACCAGCCCTTCTGCTTGCTCCTTCACCATGCATCTCGAGGCCCCTCCTTCTTCCTCCTAGTGGCCCTTACCTAGAATGGAAGGGAATACATGGGAGCAGCATAAGAAAGAGGGAGAAAGGGACCTGTCCACTGTGCTCCTGGAGGCAACTGACTGCTCCCTAGGAAAAGATCAAGAGGAGATAACTAACCTGAGCCGAGGAGTGCGAGGGTTTGCATTGCTCTGCTGTGAGCTGCCTGTATCTCCCACTGGGGGACCCTTGCAAATTCCATTTGTCTCTTTGGGTAGGAAAGGATGAGATCACACAGGAATTATTGCAGCTTGAAGTTGTATTGGTTTTTATGAATTTCAGTGGCTTAGTTCTCAGAAGTTTTTTTTCTCCCTAGCAAAGGGACGTTCTCTTTTGGGAACTATGTGTAGCTAGGACAAGTGTGGACTGTATAATCCAAAGTTCATTTGATTTGTTGATCTGTTTCTATCTGAATATGAATTTTCAACGTGGAAACATGGTTGTAATGTGTGTAAGATTTTCATTATGGAATCTCTGTTGCGATAGACTACATTTCAGTTTGTAGTACAATGTCCTCCTGTCCTGATCCGTTCTCACGTCCACAGCTCTAGAGACTCGCGTCTAGGATACAGTACCTTCCCAGGTGGGGGAAAACCAAGTGGGCATCTCAGACCTGGGCAGAACTTAATCCTGTTACATTGGCTTATCAAAGCTGCAGACAGGGGCTGGAGAGCTGGCTTGGTGTAGAGCGCTTTCCTGGCATGCACAGGATCTGGGTTCAACCCCAGTATCACGTACACAACTAAGTGCTGGAAAAACAAAAAAACAGATGAAAATATAAATAAAAATTGACTCTCTCTCTCTCTCATTAAAAAAACAAACCAAAAACCCCAAAGCTGGAGTCAGTATGCTTTGGGGATACCAGGCAGCTCACATCCAATATGGCAGCCACGTTGCTTCCAAGCCTCCGCAGACCTAGGGCCCTGGTGCCCACTGGAGGCTCTCAACCGGGCAGTGCTTCTCCAGCATGCAAGTTTGCTCTTCCTTCATCAAAACAGCATTCAGAGTTCATGCAGCTCTCTCAACTGCCCTTCACTAGTGCTCTGACGGACCCCTGTGCGTGTCTTAGGAGGAGGCCCAATCTTACAGTCCCCATGGACTGGACACCTACATGCTGAAGAGTGAGAATTTGTACAAACTTGCTTCCCATCACATTCCTTTCCTGGGAATCTGGACATTGGGAGTAAGAAAAAACTGATTTCTCCATGAGAAAAAATGCTTTTCTGGAATGTCAGAGATGTTGGAAATCAATACTGTAAATTAAATCAAATTGTTCTGCCGTGGGGGAAGACATTGAAGTTGACTCACTGGCTGTGTTGGTCAGCTTTCCAGTACTGTAACGAACACCTAGGTAATCGAGTTACAGAGAGAAAAGGGATCTGTTGGCCATGGTCAGTTGGTACTGTTGCCTTAGGCCCATGGTGGCTCCTCATGGTGGCACAACCTGGAGGGTGCATGTGGCAGAGTACAATTTCTCACCCATGTCCAAGAAGTGAGGAAGAAGGAGGGGAAGGGCTGGAGTCCCCCATCCTCTTCAAGGGCACCCCCATGCCCTGAAGGCTTCCTGTGAGGCCCCACCTGTAAGGCTCTATCTCCTACCAGCAGGACCAGGGACTGGGGACCAAGCATCTGATGCACGGACTTTGGGGACACTCCAGGCCGACAGCAGCATGGGCCCACCCACGCTGGGGAACTGGGGAAGAACGGCCCTCGGGCGCCGGGCTGCCTTGGGTTCTGGCTGGTGCTTGCTGAGGCGCAACAGAGTTCTTGCTCTGGAATCTGTGGGCCACCTCCGTTGTGCACACTCTTCTGTTTCTTTTCATGGCCTTGGTTGGCTGTTTGGCCGGAAGCATCCTGGATTGCTGTTACGTGGGACTGAAGAGTTTACCTGACACTGTGGCTTTAACAGAGCAATGGCAAAGCCACCGATTTGCCCCTCAGTCCCCACCCCAACCATCTGTGTCAGATCACAGACCCACAGGCCTGGTCATACACCCACCCACACATGAGCCCCTGTTCTCATATTAAGGTGGCAAGGATATCAAGCTGGGGTGGGGGAGGGAGAAGAAGAAAAGAAAAACATAAAGAAGCTATGGTTTGAGAAAAAAGTAGCCGGCATTTCCTAGAAATAGCTCTGACCCAAACCCAGCCAGAGCAGATTCCAACCGGAGGGATATAAACAGAAATCACACCCTGGCTGCTATAATTAAAGCGACGGGATTCGAGAGGAACTTCTCTGCAAGAAGCGGAGTCTCTGGGGTGCTTCACTCTTCCTGAGCACTTAGGAAAACAATTATCAAATTAGCGGTTTGCAGGCTCAAATCTTTCTCAAAACAACCCAATCGATGCAAAACCAAAACTTCAGAAATCCTTTTCCCCAAAGCTGAAACAGTGAACGAAGGAACGCAGACCTTCCTAGGGTTCAGAGGTGTTAAATGTTTCCTAAGAGTCCCGGCTCCACCCAGTGGGTCTTAAATAACCCTGGAATTCAGTGCAGATTTGTTATCAGGCTTTTGTTTTAATACCTTGTATGTTAATAGCCCCTTTGTCCATATTTTATCTCCCCCTTTATGTCTGACTGTACTATTTACATCAAGGAATGTGAGTCCCTGATAACTTTAAGAGGATTAATATGAAGGAAATAGGCTTTATTAGTTTGGATTTGTTTTATTAGCATTCTACAGTTTGATTAGAATGAGAAAGTCCGGAGAGTCTTGTTTGCCAAGCAGGAGTAAAAGCAACATAAAGTGAAATAAACCCAGCCTCAATGCATTATTGATGGAGCACAAAGACGTTGCACATCATCCTACGTACAAAGGTCCTTGTGTGAGACAATAGAGGAGATCAAAAACACTTTGCATTTATTTTTCCAGACTACTTTTAGTTTCTTTGCAGATATCTTTAGTTAAGTGAAGGGCATACTCTTTCTTTAAAGGGAATTTAGAGAAGGAGATACCAAAATATACCAGACAACTATATTGAAATATTTACCATTTGTTGATTTGGGACATAGAATGAATGACAGATTTCAGCATAATATTTGCAGAGGGAAAAAGAGAATTTTCCATGAGCATCTAGAAGGTTGTTTTGCTTGGGTTTATGCAAAAAATACATCTGAGAAAAATGAAAATTAATCTTGGAGTAGGGGAGAATTCCTCTGAGAATGCAACCATATACTGTCAGCAGAACTTTTCAAGTGATTAACAGTGAAGAAATAAGATGGCTGATGGATTTGTTATTTTCTTCAATGTGACTTTTGCAAAATAATTTGAGCTCTTTGATAGAATGGCTGTATGACAATATGGGCGTGGTTGTGGGTGCCTCATTAAAATAACTACGCACTAGAATATGCCCGTGTGCAAATGCTTCTCTGCTATCCTTATCTCTCCCCCACCCCTAGTTTGATAGCTTCACTAACTGGTTATAGATCTGGAGCTGTTCCCTGTAAAGTCATTTTGAGTAAAGGCATATGATTAGCTAAAATTGGCATGCCTAAAACAATAAGTGGGATAGAAACCAATTGGAATTTTCACTTTTTCTTTCTTCATTCTTCTTTTATTTTTTTAATTTAGAGTTGGAGAATTTTAACAAATGAAACTAAAAATTTATTCATTAATTAACAGAAAATATAATCAGAGAGACAGCCAAGCAGTGCACTTCCTGTTCCTCCTCCTTAGTGAGAAGTTCTGCCCCACAGGAGAGCTGTTCTCAGGATGGAGGAGCGAAACAACCCCTGGGTGTCCCAAAAGTACTTTTACTTGATAGGAGGAGTGCATATATATAAGGCACAGAAAAAGCGCTCAGAGGAGGTGGGGCAGGGTGCACAGATCATGAAGGTCTTTGTTCCTATGGCTTTGGTGGCCCTGGAGGGAGGGAGGAGTGTTGTTGGTGGTAAGCAGCCCTGGGTGCCCGCAGCTTCACATCTAGAGGGCTATGGGCAGATGCGTCTCAGTTTCCTCACCTGCATAGTGGCTATCAAAACTGTCCTCCTGAGTACCAGTGCTGCCCACCCAGCACGCCTAGCGCATGAGCTCTTCATGAGAGGAGCTGTCCCTATTTCTAAACTTGTCAGAAGAACCTGGCCAGCGAGGCCGGAGCTGTGATCGTGGGCCCTGGCAGGAGTTCTGGCTTTGGTCTTGAGCACAATGTGGAAATGAACTTCACATTTCAGATAATTCCCATTCCCATGAAGACCTTTTTTTTTTTTTTTTTTTTTTTTTAAGAATTCAGCCTAAGTTGGGATGTTCCTCTATATTCTTTTTTTTCAGCTTTGTTGAAAAATAAATTCCCAGGTATTCCAGGGGTAGGGTGGCAGGTGTCTACACTGGGAAATCACCAGCCAGTAAACTGCCACGTCCTTCTCCTCCTGCAGCTCCCTCAGAGCATGTAAGTTGAGGAGCCTCTGGGCATGCTAGTGTCGAGGGCAGCATTAATAACTGTGGTCACCTTGTGTGTGTGGGCTCCATGGAACTTACTCACAAATCAAGTCATCTTTTGTCACCTCTGAGTCTTCTCTAATGAGGTGTCAGGCCTTCTGCTGTTCATGACGACTATGTGTCCAAAACTCTGCTTCAGGATGCTAAAATCTGTTTGGGAACATCTGCAAATGTTGGCCAGCCTGGTCACCAAGCACAGATTAACTCTTCCTGGTGCCCTGCGAGGTGTGTGTCCTTCCTGTGTCACAGCAAGGGTCCGAATTGTCCCCATCTGTGCTCCCACTGGACACTGGGAGAGCTCCTGATTTAGTGGGCGTACGTTGGGTTTTTAACTCACATTATCCTGACCACCCGTGAGACGAGCTCTCCTTATCGTGCGTGTTGGGGCTTCACAATGCCTCGTTGAGAGAACCCTTGTCCCTGCTTGGGCCCCGCTTTCCAGGCCAGTTTTGGGGACTCTTCCTGCCTTGGGATGGTGGACGTCTGGTGTTCGTGTGGAAGAATCTTGCCTGCAACGCTCGTGGGCTCACTGCTTTCTGCATGGGAGTTTCTGCTTTTCACGCCTTACATCTCAAACTCCCTACTGTGATGTTGTACAGCATTGTTTTTGTTGGGTCTGCGAGGACCGGAGAACTGATCTTGGTTTCACTTGCCGGTGAGCAGCTGTCCTTGGCAGCCTGTGTGGTTGGTTCACCTTTACACCCAGAGACGCCCTCTGCTCGTATCCACCACGTGACACCCAGCCCCGCACCCTAACCATGCATGCCGTGCTTGCATCTTCCTGGGATGGGAACCCGCGTGCTCCCCCAACCCTACCTGTGGCATCGTCCGCAGAATCACCTGAACTATGCTGGGTTCAACCTAACCAGGCGCAGCTGCGCAGCTTCCTATTGTTAGCTTTTGTGAAGAGCTGTTGGGATTTGGCTTGCATGCCAGTGGTTTCCACACCTGGGGGAGAATGGGTAACCCGTTGTCACTGACCCTCTGTACTGTGTTCTTGTGAGTCTCTTCCATCTTGCTCTGTTCTTTGTTTACGTCCCCTGTGATTGTATCCGTTGGAGTTAGCTGAACGATATCCAGCAGGAGCTTAAATAAGAGCTGTCTGTCGCTTCTCTCTCATGGGAACAAGCTCTGCAGGTAGGGACTTCAAGGCTGGTGTTCCCAGAAATCCAACAGCCCCTAGCGCTCTGCTCCACCACTCCAGCAAAACCCTGTGTCTTCAAAGTCACATCTTATCTGTGCCACTTCCTAGAGCTCCACCTGTCCCCTTCAACCTGTCAGAAGGCAGGAAGGGCTCAATGTGCCCCACACTCCTTCAGGATGACCTTCCCAATAATTCACCCTGGCGCTCACTAACCAGGATACAGTTCTCCTCCCTGAGAGCCATGGAGGTGGCAGCGGTGCTGTCCCCGGATTGCTCTGCTCCTGGCAGTACACCGGGGTGCCGTTCAGTGCAAAGGGCTAAAGGATTCCAATAGCCCGCCTTTCCTGCTCTCCAATGCATAGCATTTGTAGAGTTCTTCTTTACTGTTGCTGCCATAATGAATCTGTCTATATTTCCTAGTGGATGTGATCATATGTAGGAATATTTTTCCTTCTTTTCTATGGTGATCTGAAATAGCAACATTGGAGAACTATAGCTTGCCCTAATAGTTTGCCAGTGTTTTGTGTCTAGGTCCTTGTTACAGGTTGAGTTATGATCCTTCCCTCTTCCCCCAAAAAAATCCCAGTGTTGAAGTCCTGATTCTCAGTTGCTCAGAATGTGACTCTATGTTGACTTTGAGACTTCAAAGACATAATTAAGTTAGAACAAAGTCATTAGGGTGGGCCACACTCCAACATGGCTGGCGTCTTTGCAAAGAGAGGAAGCCACAGACACAGACACAGGGAGGGACCAGCAGGTGAGGGCCCAGGGAGGCCACATCTGCCCGCCAAGGGCAAGACACACCCCAGGCAGCCCCTCCCTGACACTTCCATCAGACTTCCGGTCTCCAGGACTCCATGAATGGCCTGGCTGTGGGGATTTGTTGTGCCAGCTCTGGAAATCTAGCACAACTCAGGCTGTAAGAGCCTCACCCTGGTTGCGACTCCAGAGCTCCTCTTTCCAATCCAGTAACAATGCTGAGAATGCACAGGACTCCACTAAGAAATTCAGTTCCACCACTGCCCGCAGCATTTGCCCTGCATCTTCACAGGTGCGGAAATTATGGAGGCAGCTGTGGACCAAAGGACCCGATCCCTGCCTTTTGCCCTTTGCAGGTGCCGTATCGCATCAGTAGATTCTTCTGATCTTAGCAATGCAGGGCAAGCCCTGTGTCCGTGATGAAGATGCAGATTTACATTTCCAGCACTCTGGTTGGATTTTTGCTTTTTCCCATATGGATATTATTGTCTCATGTTATTCTTGTCTTCATCTGATATAAAAACAATTCCAGTGTCACCAAGGGGTTAGGGCATCTTCTACGGTCTGGTCTGAAACTTCACATAAATAATGGATTATCTATAAATTGAAATTTTGTTAAAACTTACCTATAGAAGGAAAATTGCCTTCTTCTTGTACCTTTATGTGACTTGTTTTGAATCTTCTAATATTAGAAACATGAAGTTTGAAGGCTATGCATTTATCTATAAGTACTGTCCTCACCAAATGTCACAAGGGTTACTGTGGAGCACTGTAAATCTGTTCCTTGGCACTTTATCCTTTATTCTCTCCGTTATTTATGAGTTAATTTCTTGTACAAGCACATGACTTGTTTTATTGTTATAGATTTCTAATTTTGTCATCACATAATGGTCTGAATATCAATTCTTAGGAATTAACAATATTGAAATTCAAAATTGAACCAATATTTCTTGATTTTTTTTCCCTTTTTTGTCTTTAGTGATATTGGGGATTGAACCCAGGGGCACTTTATTACTAAGCTCCTTCCCCAGCCCCTTTTTATTTTTTATTTCAAGAAAAAGTCCTGCTAAGTTGCTCGGACTGGCTTGCAAGATCCTCCTGCCTCAGCCTCCCCTGTGGCTGGGATCACACCTGTGCACCAGCACTACTGCCTAGCATATCTTGATTTTGATCATTGTCCTGTGGTTATATTCAATGCAACATTTGGAGAAGTTGAATAAAAGATATTGGATTCATCTGTATTATTTTTGCAACTTTTTGCATATTTGAAATTATTTCAGAAGGAAATTTTAAGGCAAAAAGACTATTAACATGTAATGTTTCCTCAAGTAATTCAAAATGTGATTTGCACTATCACAGGAGCTTAGAGGCTGTGTCAGTGGCAAGGTTGAGACCCACGCTCTGGGTGGATCAAATTCATATACCAGGGTTCAGTATCCTAGATGTGTCCTTGTACTGATATCACTAGGCTCCACCTTCTCCCCTACTCATTGGAAATGACAGAGACACCTCATGGGACTCCGAGGGTCTGGTGAGATAATATGTAATGCCTTGACCTTAAGTGATTATAATTAGCATCTTCATTGTCAGACAATATTAAAACTAGATGAGAGGAGGATCAGAGGGGGAAAGCATCCTGGCAATGCCACATAGCTCTAGAATCCAGCTTCCTGCTGAAGTCTCTACGCTTACAGTTTAGGGATCATGAAATCGGATGCATATTCATGTTAAATAAAATTGAAAGTGAGACTATTGTTCCTAAGACAGGTAGCAGCTACGATTATGTCTATTTTGTGAAGGCTAAAGACAAACTGCATTTTTTCCTTTGGTTTTTGTTAAATCACCAGCCTGATTACTATTTGCTTATAAATAATTTGTAGTGGTCGAGAGGATCTATTCATTGTCTTTGTCTATAATTCTCTTGAATTAAGATTTTGGATAGTGTAACATTGTTATTCAGAAAATTGTTTTGTCTGAGTGGTTTGTTATATACAAAAGTTTTAAACAGATGAATTTGGTTTTATCCAAGTCAGCTTCTGATTCTTTATGCATGATGGTCTTAATTTTAAATATTCTTTTAATTTACATGACTTCTTGCCTAAAAGTTGGTGTGCTAGCATATGTCATTTATTTTTAAAGAGTTGTCTGTCTTGGTTGGATGGGCACCAGTTCCTTTATACTCATCTGGAGAGTGATTTATCTCCCCAAATTCAAATGTTGGGTTTCTCCTACAACGTAGGAGCTGCCGGGAGTCTGCTGTTTGAGGTTCTGCTGTTCCCAGTTCGAGCATGGTAGGCTGCAGTCAGCCAGGCGAGAGAGAAGCAGTGATGTTCAGTCATGAGAGCTAGCAAGTGAAGGCTGCACCTCCTGCCCCTGGCCACTTTTCCTGCGGCTCCTTGGAAACCTACAGATCAGAGAGAGCTGTAGTCAACAGGTGCAGTAACTTAAATGACAGAAATTTGCATTTATCTATGGCAAATATGTGCTAACCCCTGGTGTTAGACTCAGCAGTTGAGGCAATAGGTGTGGTGAGCGGAAGTGGTCCAAGGAAAGACCATCCCTAGAGTTTGATGAGTATTTGCCACAGTCCCTTTCGATCAAGGACCAGACCTCAGAAGACGGCCCACCCTAAGTGGAAAGCCGTCAGCACTACTCTGTACCTGCAGTTGGGTTAATCAGCAACATTCACTTAAGAGCATCGTTTTTAGGAAGATAGGATCTGATGTATTCTAAGAGAAAGGGGGACTCCAGGTTCTTTTTCCCCATTTGAATATGATCTTTGTCCTGGAGATCGGCATACTCACCCACGCATTCATTCAGTCATGCATTTCACAAAACGTTTGCGTGTCTGCCCTGTGCCCAGCACGGTGCTGGGTGGCGTTAAAGTCACCAAGCAGACGTCACGTGCTCCCTGTGCCCCTGGGATTTATAATCTAGTTTTTGTTTTTAAGGAGAGACGAATAGAGAGAATCAATTTTATTTACCTTTTCATGTGGCTTTCACTGCTCCGAAACTTCGTTGTGTATGTGGTGCTGGGGTTCGAACTCATTTATGTGCTCATGCCGGGTAAGCGCAATAACCACTGAGCCACCACTCCAGCCCCTGTGCTCTAGATTTTAAACAGTCACCGAGACCATCTAGAGCTGTTTCCACCATCAGTCACATGGGCTTTTCATTGCTCAGCATCCTCAGTTAGCAGGCAGCAACCATATGGGACCATGCTGACGTGGGACCTGTCCATCCTCACCATGTCTCTGTGCCCAGCTCTGCCCCAGAGTCCAAGTTGCCTCAGAAACTTCTCCAGAAAGCAGCTTGAACAATACCCAAAAATCCACAGTAGAAAAAAGACCTGAGAAAGCATCCTGAGGTCACACACAAAGGCCAGGGACCAAGCCACTGACGTCTTCCTCCGCCACTGGATGAGAGACAGTGCTAGTCTGTGTCAGATGAGGGAGCTCCAGGAAATTTCCAAACAGGAAGGATTTGGCCGGGAACATCTCCAACAGAGAAAAGTTCAATAATTGTGTGAAATCGCTCGATGCTGACTTGGCCAAATTTCTGTAGTAATTTTGATCCTCACAAAATGTCAGTTATTTCACACACACACACAAATATTTGTAATGCATGATTTCAGTGACTCTGAACAATTTGCCAGCATTCCCCCGGGTTTTACCTTTGAAATCTGTAAGATCTCAAGACAGTTTGTGGTCACATCCAAAATAAATTGGGGGCTCTTTTCTGTTTCTTTTAAAAAGCCACGAGCTCTCATGAACTTGTCTGCTTCCGTTCACATCTCCAAGCTGACATGCAGAGCCATGAACTTTTCCATCAAACACACACATGGCCCACTTACATATTAATAAAAATCAGAGCGGCCCATTTGTGTTTGAATTTAATAGCAGCTGGAGCAGTGTGTATTATTGAGAAGAAGTAGATGATTGGGAAGTAAAATAAATTTCAAATGAATTGGCAGAGAGGGTCAAAATAAAAGTCCTATAAACACACTAAGTGTCCAAACTTCAGTAATGTGAGACTCCATTTGGACAGATTAGGTCAGTCTAGGCAAAAAATAGTAAGAGAGACTGTTTTCCCTCCAAATTTCTGATATATTCTTTTTCCTTTTTTTTTTTTTTTTTTTTAAGTTAGAGGGACAGTGAGAGAGAGGAAAACAGAATCTGTTTTTAGTTTTTCATGTGGTTTTGGTCACTCCAACACTGTGTTATGTGCGTGGGGCTGGGGTTTGAACTCATGTCCTCACACATGTCAGGCAAACACTGTAAACACTGAACCACTGCTCCAGCCCCAATCTCCAATATTTTCATCATTTCAAAATACTTTATAGACATGGCAGGGGAACCCTCTAAACACATGTAACTCTGGTCCTTTAATAGAAACGTTTTCAAAAATTGTTCTTGTCGCAAGAGATCTCAAATCGGGGCATTCTGTGCATTTAACAATTAGCTCCATTTTTCTCCCATCTGATGAGCCCAACTCAGAAACAAACACAAAATGAGCAAAGTTGTCTCTCCTCTTCCTGAGCCAATTAAATTCTTACCAGGAGGTGTGAGACTTAAAAGTAAAGGTAAATTTACTCAATATAGGAACAGAAATAGAAATTTAATTCAGGTTTCCTGAACCCTGATCCTACTTACTTGCCTCATTTTCTAGTTCAAATGAACTTGTCATGGGGAGAACTCAAGGAGGCTTCCTCTTGGAAACAGAGGCTGGAAATAGCGTTGTGGGACAAGGCGACTTGAACTACATGACAAAATATTCAAACTCCCAAGAAGCATGGGTGGAAATTGCAAAGCAGAGTTGGAGGGCACAGTTCAGCCTGGACCGGGTGCTGCAGTGCTGCTCCCAGTTCCAGAACCTGTCTGGAGCTTCCTTGAAAGACACGCAGATGCACTCTCATTCCAACGCCAGCTACCCGCTCAGGATTGCCACGTTTCTCCCAGAGGATACCTTCCTTCCAGACCTTTATTCTAAAGATGTGCACTGTGGGTTTGAGCTGTGGTACGTTCTGGACATTCTTTGGAGACCTGCTTTCTTGGTTGACGTGGGTACGGTCCACTGGTGCATTTGCCCATGGCGCCTGGTCATCTGGAGCATCCTGAGTCACGGCTGCAGGACAGGGCTGCGACTGAGCTGGAGGGTGAACGTGGGAGTCCTGGGTGTTGGCCTGAGCATCACCTGCTGAGCACAGAAGCAGGTGAGGAAGGGAGTCCTGGCCTCCTCGCCAGGCATGGGGAGCAGTCCAGAGCAGGTCATCGCCCTCCCTCCACTGTTGACGGGGTGAATTCTGGCTTCACCGTCCATCAGACAACATGTACGTTCATTTGGTGAGTGCAGGGTGAGAACAAATGGTACACTGAAGGGCTGAAGGAGGGCTGCAGAGAAGTGCATTGTGGGAGTCTAGACAGCAGGCGTGCCCCAGCACCTGGGGAGGGACATGGGAGGGGTGCATGCTGCCGTCAGAGGGGCAGTGAAGAGGCACAGGAGGACAGCAGAACAGGCCACGTCCTAGAGGTCTCGGGCAACACACGAAGCAGCTCCTCTAGACAGCAAGGAACCCTTAACAACGTTGCAGTGGACCCTGGTTTAAAGAATGAATTCATGTGGGGCACACACCTGCAATCCATGTGACTCAGGAGGCTGAGGCAGGAGGATCGCAGGTTCAAAGCCAGCCTCAGCAACCTCATGAGGCCCTGAGCAATTTAGTGGGACCCTGTCTCAGAATTTAAATATTTAAAAAAGGGCTGGGGATGTGGCTCAGTGGTTGAGCACCTCTAGGTTCAATCTCCTGTACCACAAAATTAAAAATTAAAAAAGTAAATGAACAAGGAATACCAGTGCTGAAAATGTGATGGGGAATGTAGCACACTAGTTCAACCTCACACCTTCGTACTGCATGTTACTTTTAAAGAGAGAGGGTGAGAGAGAGAGAGAAAGACAGAATCAACTTTATTTAGGTTTTCATACGGCCTTTGTTGCTCCAGCACTTTGATGTGTACATGATGCTGGGGTTGGAACTCGCCTGCTCACACATGCCAGGCAAGTGCTGTCACCACTGAGACACCACACCAGCCCTGCACTGCTTATTATTGAAACACACATGTGACTGTGAGCTGCAGGGTGAACGGGTACACACGTGTTCCAGACGATGGCCACGAAACCCTGCCCGAGGAGGTGAGGGTGAACTACGGCCGGGAAGTCCCTGGTCCAGGAAGGCAGGAAGAATGACAAAGTCCCCAAGCCAGGGTGAGGTTGAATGTGCTGGAGTGCTGGAAGGACGGCCAGTGGCTGGATCCCTGCCAGAGAACGTGGGCGTGATGAGCATATAGGCAGAGTTCAGACCCGCCACTAAGAGCGACTTACATCTTGCTAAGAAATACGAGTTAGTTTTTTAAAATGCAGCGGGAAGCCAGCCATGGGAGTGCATGTCTGTAATCCCAGTGACTCAAGAGGCTGAGACGGGAGGATCGCAAGCTCGAGGTCAGCCTGGACCATACAGCAAAACCCTGTCTCAAAATAAAAGTAGAAAGGAGTGGGAAGGTAGCTAAGTGGTTAGGCACCCTGAGTTCCATCCCCAGCACCAAAAAAGGGGGAAAAAAGCGATGGGAAGCTCTGTTTTTTAACTTCACAGCACAGCTGTGTGGAAAGGGAGTCCTGATTCCCAGTGCAGGCTTAGAGATCCCCATTAACCTTCCAGAAAGAGACATCGGGTAGACGCTGGGTGTCAGAGCTGAGTCCGTGACTCAGGACCAAGAGGTAAATTTGAGAGTCCTAAGTCAATGTCTTGACTCCACGAGGCCAGCTGTAAGGGAACAGAGCAGAGGCCAAGGATGGGCCAGGAAGTGTGCAGTGGTTCCTGGACAAACAATAGAACAGCCAGGAAGGCAGGACAGCAGGCAGAGATGCAGATGAGCACGATGTTAAAGAGGCGAGGCCCCCGGCAGGCTGGGGGCCCAGGCCAGTGCAGGGCAGCTCTCTAGCTGGTGCAAGGCCGCAGGTTTAATCCCCAGTGCTGAAAAGAAAAAAAAAGAGGAAGGAAAGGAGGGATGGAAGGAAGGGGAGAGAAAAGAAAAGAAAAAAAATAGTTAATGTAAACCAAGGGGGGAGCAACCAAGGGAAGAGAGTGAGATGGAGGAAGGGGCCACCCTTCTGAAAGCTGCGTAAGAAGTCAGCGAAGAAAGGATGGAAACCGACTGCTGGATCCTTGCAGGAGTGTGGCCAGAGGCCTCCACATTTTCAAATGGGGCTAGAGAAAGGACTGAATGGGGCCCTCCTCTGCAGGAAGTAGAGCAGCCGGGTAGCAGGCAGAGGGGAATTTGGGGACAAAGGATGTGGATGGAGAGGTTGACCTTGGAACATGCTTGTTTGTTGGTGGGAATAAAGCAAAACCAAAGGGAAGGAGCAAATTGATGGCACCAGAAGAAGGAGTGTCATTACTGAGCAGCGTCCCAGAGAGGTTGCGGGATGCAGAGACAGATGGAGAGGTGGCCTTGGTGACCCTGCACATGACTGCCTTAGTCCGTCTCATCCAGAAGGGACAGCGCAGAGAGAAGTTACAGGGCAGGCAGCTTCGTGAAGCAGAGCATCCGCCTATCTCTGCTTTATACATGGTCTAAAGGCGTGGGAGGGGAAGGGGGTTGAGACTCTGATATTAGGCAGCGACAAGTGTTAGGCAGTTCTGTGCTTGGAGTTAGAATTCACCTTGAACTCGCCAGTATCTTAAATTTGGATACAAACCTTCAGGAGAGGTCTAGATTCCAAGAGATCATTACATCCTCCAATGTGGAAATTCTGTTAACTCTGTCTGACTGCTTTGAATCTATGTGAATTCACAACAAATTACTTGGGGTTTGTTAAATATGGGAGATACAAAATTCCTGATTTTTCATGAAAGCAAATGTTAATTAAAGTAGCCTTTATTTTTGTCTTTAATTTATTGCATAAGGGTATTATCTAAAGAAATACATAACTACATCTGTTAATTTTTAGCTCATAAAGCTATTTTATCTCAATAGCTTCTCTATCATGAAATTTTAAATTTTGGCCCTTTAGTCCAAAACGCTAACTACCCTTTCAAGACGTTTGTTTGATGTTACTGGGGCTTGAACCCAGCAGTGCTCAACCACTAAGCCACATCCCAGCCCTTCCTTTTACTTTTTATTTGGAGACAGGGTCTTGCTAAGTTGCTTAGGGCCTCACCAAATTGCTGAGGCTGGCCTTGAACTTGTGATCCTCCTGCCTCAGGCTCCTGAGCTGCTGGGATTACAGGTGTGTGCCAATGCACCCAGCTACCCATTCAATTCTATATCCCTTGCAGATTGGATGAGAAGCCTCATTGGTTCTCAGTCAGTGAGTGGGTCGAGAAAAGAAGGGTGAACAAGAAAGTTGTTCTGGATTTTTCCCTCTTAATCCACCTATGATCACTGATGGATCAATCTGAAGCTTCGCTAATGACTGAGGCCAGCTTCGCTCTTGCCCGTGCGGTCTGTCTCCTCTCTGGATTCCAGGACAAGCCTACCTCGGTCCCATCAGGTGGAAGAGTGCCAGCTGCACCTGCTGAGCAGCCACCAGAAGACAGTAGCGACCGCCACTGAAGTGTGCTGTGTCCCTCTCCTTACAGAGCGCCAGAGCTCTCTTACAATCCTGTCTCAAAACGGGATTGCTCTAGGGCGGCTTTAGTTTATTTAGTCTCCCCCTCCTCTCTGCCAGGATTTGTGGACTCAGAAGTACTTCTGAGGGGACAGTGGCTCTTCCAGCACAGCCCCAGGGCCACATTCCCACACCCTCTCCTCTCACCACGGGGAATTGTAAGGGCTCCTGCTTCCTAAGCCCTGCTCGCCTGCCCTCCTCCCACGAGACGAGGTCTTTTCCCCTTTGAGTCCTCCACTGCTGACCCAGAGCATCAGGCCCCGCTCTTCCATGTAGTCCCAGGGCAAAGCTGCATATTTTAGGGTTTTGATCACACGGTGCTGCTTTTCCAGGACCCATTTCTGAAATGGCCTTCCCGGTCCAGATTGCAGTATGGCGACAAACAAGCCTTGCAATCTCACACAACAAGAATGTCTCTCTTCCTTAAGGAAAGTTCCCGTGGGCTGGGCAGCTCTCCAGGGCACGTCTCCCATGCCGTGACTCAGGCGGTCCTGCGGCTCCCTCTCAGGGCGTCCCCATGCCAAGTGTGACACCACCCACCGTTGCTCCAGACCAGGGGGGGTGTGAGGCTGGAAAGAGGCACGTTAACCCTTTCATGTTCCGGACTACAAATGAAACACATCACCTCTCCTTAGAGCCTGTGGCCAGAGCTCTGTGCTTGGCCCACCTCACTGCCAAGGAGACCGACAAGACGGAAAGCATCTTACCAACCTGACGGTCAGGGTTCACTCAGTCAACCTAGGTCTGTCGGCATTTCTACAACCTACCATTTCAGGACTGTGATATAAATGGAATCAGACACTCTAACTTTAGGGGGTTGATTTGTTTTTCACCCAGCATAGTTTATTGGAGATTCATCCAGGGTATTACATGTGTTTAAAAAGTTTGTCCCTTTTTCATGATTGAGTAATATTCTGTGGCACAAATGGACCATATTTCAACCACTCATTATTTAAAGATACAAGGGTTGTTCTTGATACAGCTGCTGAAACCATCCATATGCGGGTCTTTATGTGAACATGTGTATTCATTTCTCTGGAGTAAATACTGGGAGGGTAATTTCTGGGTCATGTGGTAGTTACACATTTAGTCTTTTTTGATTAGTTTCTTGCTTGCTTGTTTGTTTTGGTTTATTTGGGGGGCTTGGTAAAAGGGAGTGAACCCAGGAATGCTTAACCACTAAGCCACGTCCTAGCCCGGTTTTATATTTTATCTTGGGACAGGGTCTTGCTAAGTTACTTAGGGCCTAGCTAAATTGCTGAGGCTAGCTTTGAACTTGTGATCCTCCTGCCTTGGCCTCCCAATCTGCTGAGATTTCAGGTATGTGCCACCACGCCTGGCACTTACTTGTTTATTAAGTAACTGTCGAGCATTTCCAGAGTGACTTTACCATTTTCCATTTCCAGCTGCCCAGGGTCCCAGATTCCTCACACCCTAGCTAAGGTATTCTGCTCTTTTCATTGAAACCGCCTATCAGACTGTGGTCTCAGTTTGCATTTCCCTAGTGTCTAATGGTACCGAGCATTGGTGCCTGGGCTCATGCACCCCATCCCTGCTCTGCGTCTTTTACCATCTCTTTCCAACTAGGTCTTTCAGTCCCTTTGTGGTTGGGTTTGGCAGCTCTTTTTCCATGCTGACCGTCCGCTGTCAGACATGTGCTCTGCACATCTTTCCTCCCAGTCTCGGGCTTGCATTCTTGTTCTATTAACAGGGCCTTTCTGGCAGTCAGCAGTCTTCGTTGCATTAAGTACGATTTACCAAGATTTCTGTTCATGAATCCTGCTGTAGGTGTGGAAACCCTTGTGGCCTGTCTTAGCTCCCAAAGATTTCCTCCTGTATTTTCCATGAAAGGTTTTGGTTTTACTCTTAAGGCTGCGTTCCATGCTGAGCTGATTTTTGTATAACTGGCGTGACTCAGGTCAAAGTTCTTCCCCTGCCCCACACGCTACAGATGGGCACACGCTACAGATGTGCACACGCTTCCGTGCCACTTACTGCAAAGACCATCTTTCCTGCATTGGTTCGATTCTGTACCGTGTTCAGAACTCAGGTGTGACTGCTCCACTAGGAGCTGCGGAACGAGCTGAGTGCTTTTCCTGGCTGGAGGGCAGAGGACTCGGCCTTTCACTGTCAAGTAAGAGCAAGCTTCAGGCTGTGTAGGTGGGTTGAGGAAGAGCCTTCTGCTCCAGTTTTCTGTGAGTTTTTACCGTTAATAGGTGTCGAATCTTGACACCTGCTTTTTCTGCATCCATTAATGAGATCATGTGAAATTTCTTCCTTGGCTTGCGTTGTGATTTGGACAAGACGTGTCCCCCAAAGGAGTGTGCATTAAAGGCTTGGTCCCCATCAGCAAAGTGCGGAGGTGGGGCTTTAGGGAAATGCCTGGCTCAGGAGAGCTCCAAACTCATGAGAGGCCAGAACAATGCAGCCCGCTGATCATGGGCCAAAATTTCCAAATCCGTGAGTCAAAATAATCTTTCCTCCTCTAGGTCGTTTCTGTCAGATTTTGATCATCACAACAAAAAGTTGACTATCAGAACCATTAATATAGTGGGTGACGATGACTTCTCAAATATTAAATTAGTTCTCTAACCCTAAAATAGACTGCTGTTTGGCCACAGTGTGTAATTTTTCTATGTATTACTGGATTCTGTTTGCTAATAATTTGAGAGAAAAAATTTTTTATTTTCAAATTTTCATGTGGCTTTCATTGCTCCAATGAAATGCTGGGGTTTGAAGCTGTGTACTAGCGCATGCTGGGCAAGCACCGTAACCGCCAAGCCACAGCTCCAGCCCTGTTTTCTAATACTTTGATAAAGGGTTTTGCATCTGTATGAAAGGGAAATTCTCGTCTCCAGTCTTTGTTTTCTATACTTTTCGGCTTTGGTTTTATGATGAAAGAGTTGTTAGTTTCATAAAACGAGATGCAACATATTCCCTCTCCTCTTTTCTGCAAGAGATCATGTAAAACTATCCAAGTTCTTCTTTCAACATCTGAGAAAATTCTCCAGGAAAACCATTTGAGAGAGGAGAGCATTTTGTGGAGCAGTTTTTCATTCATGGATTTGGATTTCTTGGTGCTTCTGGGCTGTGGGGCAATGTGTGTTTGGAGAAACTGGAGAATTCCTCTTAGGATAAGTTTACGTGTGTGGACTTACTTGTGTGTTACCTGGTTATACGTTTGACGTCTGCAGAATCTGCATTACTATTTCACCCTTGATATTTTTAATCTGTGTCTTCTCTCTTCATATTTCTGTCTTGCTATACTATCCGCAATCGTTTCCATGAATCAGCTCAGTGTTCCTCTGATTTCTCATTTTCCATTTAAAAATCATTCCTTTCTGCTCTTTATCATTGTATTTCTTCTCTTTGCATCGGGTTTATTTGGCTTCTCTTCTTGGTTCTTAGTTTATGGGAGCTCAGAGTGTTGATATAAACCCATTCTCTTCTTTTCTAATAATTCTTTTCCTGTTTTACTGATGAGACTTTCTCGCTCTTTCCTAGCATTCAGTTCTATGAATCTGCCTCTTAATGCAGCTTTGGCCACTGTGTGTGATTTTCACTACTGACTTGGCTGGATTTTACTTTCTGGTGCTCTAAGTGCTCCGCTGGGTGTGTTCTCCACAGCTTCGGCCTCTGTTGGTGCCGTGGGTACGTTATAAGGCTGTGCCTTCTGCTGGTGATTGGCAGCATCCGTTGGACTGTGTAGGAAGATGGCGTTGAGTTCTTGTGTGTCCTCACTGATTTTCTCCATTATCTTTCGGTTGGTGAGGGTTGGGTGTCAATTTCTCCAGTGATGGCGTTTCAATTCTCTTTCTCTAGTTTTGTTTCATGTATCTGCAACTCTACTGTTGGTTGCCTGTGCCTTCTTGACGGATCAGCCCTGTTATCATATGCAACCTCTCGCTCTTTCTCAGTCTTCATCTGACATTAGCACAGCCATTCCTGCCCACCTGGGATTAAGATTTACATGAAACTTCTGTTTCCGTCCTCTTCCTTTCAGCCTGTGTCTGTCTGTGCAGTTGATATAGCTCACTTCCTAATCTCTCTCTGTCTTTTGAGGTGCATCTTTGGGCCACTTCCATTTCAGGAATTGTGCACGTGCCAGGACATGTTGTTCTCCGTTTTCCATTTCTCCCCCCTTTCTCTTCCTGTGGGTTACTTGAACCATGTCCAGATCCCACTTTTGTTTTCCTCTAGTGTTTCTGAGGGCATCTCTTCCTTCGGCTGGTATGCCGTTGCTCTGGATATTACATGGCGTAGATTAATGTCACCGTGGTCTACCCATTTGTCATTCTAGCACTTTGAAAGCACGGAAGGTCTCTCCCTTCATGGCCCATCACCCATTGCTGCTCAGGCCTTGTATCATGATTCAGCTATGTGCATTTAGAACTAAATTGGACCTTGTCATAACTTTTTATTCAGTAATTAAGCATAACTTTGAAAATGAAAGAGGAAATCCGATTTTATTTACCCACATGTTTGCTTATGATTTTTTTGTTTGTTTTGTAAGAAAGGATTAATTTCATTGATTTTTTTCGTCTGGCTTTCCTTTGTAGTATATGTGGTTCTAGGTTTTGAACCTGGGTCCTCACGCATGCCAGGCAAGTGCTCTACCACTGAGCCACCTCTACAGCCCATGCTTGTGGTATTTTTCTTCCTTATCTATCAATTCTTTCCATTAAGAGAATTTCCTTTAGCATCATACCAGAGACGACATGCTGGCAACAGACTCTTAGCTGTCATTCATTCAAGATGTCCCCGAGGGGCTCTGTTGGATTTTTTTCACTGTCTGAGGCTCAGATTGGACAGCTTCTGTCCTGTCTCATTGTTCATTGATTCTTGTCTCTTTCTTTCCCTTCCTCTGTTTTCCTCATCCACCATTTTCTTTAATTTGGATGGTATGTTATTTAGTTCTAAAATTTTCTCTTGGCACTTCTTAACATCTCTTACTATTGCTGTATTGAGACTTCCTATTTATTTGCTAGTATGCTCTATTTTCCTTTGACACAAGCATTTTCTATGACTGCTTCACAAAGCATCTTTGGTGGCTCTAACACCTCTGTCTTCCTGGTACCAGAGTCTATCGCTGGTCCCCTTTCATTCACATGAAGTTCTCCTGGCTCTTGGCGTCATTTTCAATAGAAACTGGAGCATGCATGTGTTACAGGTTAAGATCTGGACTCTTACATAAACCTCCATGTCACCTGGCTCTCAGGAGGGGACAATCAGGCTTCTGGTAGTCAAATGGAGGCAGATGTTCCTATCCCCTCTAGACCTTTGCTGGCAGCAGAGCTGGTGGTGAGGTCCACAGAGTGCTGCTGGACAAGGAAGTCCAGGCTCCACCAATGACCTCTGCAGCACAGCAAGGGGTCTCATGGCCTAGACCAGTGTATCTCCCCACTCATCTGTGCTGACACCTTCCCAGCGGTGCTGAGGACTCCCCTATGGTCCCTGTCACCAATCCAGTGGTGCCAAGGACTGTTCCCATGGCCTCTGGCACCCTCCCAGTGGTGTGGAGGACTGTCGCCATGTTCCCTGTCACCCTCCTGGTGGTTCTGGGAGTCTCCTATGGTCCCTGTCACCCTCTTGGTGGTGCTGGGTGTCTCACTATGGTCTCACAAGGGTCATTCAAGCCCCCACTTGGTCTTTCCTCGTTGGGGTGGATGAGGCCTGTTTCTTTCTGCGCTGTTAGCCTGAGTACAGGGGTTAACTTCTGAAAGCTTTCTGTGTTGTGAGGCCATCCCTCTCTTTCTGTGCCTCTGAGGGGGGATGGTGGGCTTTCATCTGCAGCTGGCTTCCCCCTTGCCCGTGGCCTCCTGGGCTGCTCTCTCCTCCAGCACTGCAGAGAGGATGCCCAAGACACCAGCCTCCTCACATTCCTTGGATCTGTTTTCTCTTCTCCGGTTTTTAGAGTTTTGTGTTCAGTTCATACACAAAGTCCAGGGTCTTTGGCTGTGTGTAAATGAGAAGAAAAGGAGAAACTGTCTATTCATCTCCCCAAAGTGCAAGTCCATGACTGCATTCTCAGCGTGCAGCTGGAAGACCTGAGGAGAGAGCCTGTTTTTGAGTGTCTGACCACGCTTCCTCGGGGAGTGATTCACCAGTCCAACTGCAGGGCAGTGAGCGAGCCATTCCAGCACTCACTCATGGCATCACCTTGGTCTCCCTCGTACGACAGGCCCCTAACAGGTGACACCCTCCAGGGAACTAAGAGGGTGCGGCTTTGGCCTGTGTCCCCGGTGCAAACCTCAGCGATGCGTAGAGGACAGAATTTGGTCCTGAGGAAGAGCGTGCTGTGAATCGGTTGGAGCCAGTGTCCAGCATTTGTTGTTTCTGTCTGTGCTCCTCTGGACTCTGAAGTACTTCAGAACTGTCCAACCCACTCTCAGGTCTTCACTACTGAGCCTTTATAGGTATTGCACAGAGGATGTGACCAGCTCGGAGTCGCTTCTGAGCCCCAGAGCCATGCCTTCCCTGGGTTCCCTAACCTGTGGTCTAACTATCTCTTCAACCCCCAAAGGCATACCACTGGCTTCCCTGTCCCCTCCTCTTGTCCACCCTCCTTCCTGTGGAAGGGGTGAGTTGAATGAGACAGAGAACTACAGCATTCTTCAGCAATCCCGTCTCTTGTTCCATTCCCCGGGGGCGTACTGTTCAACAGCAGTTCACTAGAGAGAGGACATGCATGCTTATATATTTAGATCGATCCTAGATTTATTGATATAAAAGATGTAGGGGTTCTGAGGGTGTTGTTCAGTAATTAGTGCTTGCCCAGCACTGGCAAAATAAATATAAATAAATACTGATGTGTGGCACACAGCTTAGAAGCGATAACGAGGTGCACAGTGCTCTTTATTACAAATTCCGATTGGTCCGTTGATCCCCAGAGGATTCTTTTGCTATCTTTTGCAACACTCTCAGGTCCTTTTCCCACCTGTGATCACCACTGGAACATACACGCCTGACGCACATGTTGGTCCACAGTCTCCTTGACCTTGAGGAGCAGGGCAGGAAAGGTCAGCCCAAGTGCACACTGGAATGCCCCTGTTCAGGCAGCAGTGTGGAAGCCTGCTTTGCAGAATGAACCTGGAAGAGCATGCCCATGGTTTTGTGTGATATTAGCAATGAAACAGCCATAGCTGTGACACTTTAAATTTAATCTGCATTATTAGCATTTTCTCCATCGCTCTCTGAAGTCTACAAAATCAACAGCACAGTAAATCAAGCCCTGATTCCTAGCATTTGACAATTACTAGGGAATCAATACCTTCGCCCTAGCTGACGCTGACTTGCAGGTGTGACGTCAGTGAAGTGAGGGGGTGGCGGGAAAGGTCTGCAGGGTGACACCCCATTGTCAGGTCTCACCATGGAAACAGTACACACAAATATCCCCAGGAGCACAGATGATCCGAAATGAAGCAAAATAATCAGGAAGTGATGACTTTTGAATATTTATTACCATTGTTTTGATGTAATTTATTTAATTGTAAGTTTATGTAATTCTAGTTTTAATAATGTCTGTGTTTAACAACCAACTTGCAAATTTCCTGAATACTTAATGATCAGAAAACCAGCATGGGAGCTGTAGCAGTGGCTCAGCAGTTGGAGCACTTGCCTGGCATGTGCAAGGTCCCAGGTTCAAACCCCAGCACCACATGCACAATTAATTGTTGGAGAAACAAAGGCCAGATAGAAAACTAAATAAAGTTGATCTTTCTTTCCTCACACCCCTCTCTCTCACACTCTTAAAAAAAAGCAAGCCAGTGTAAGCCAGCCTGTCCCCTGCTGGGGCACCCAGTCCACCTAAAACCACCATGAAGATCACTTTTCCCCACATCAGGTCTTCCCCTGGTCTGCGTGTTTGCGGCTGTCTACATTAGCCCCTCAGATCGGGCTCTTACTTTTCTACACCTTAGGCGTCCTCCTAGCTCATTCTTGAAGCTTGTGTCATTGTGGCAGCGTCTCCCTGTTGATATGATCCTGTGACCCACAGTCCACTAATTCGCTTTTCAGTGGTGATGGTTGAGTTCTGTGTCCTAGGCACAGTTTCAGTGTGGCTCAAGATAGGACTCCCATCCTCACAGAGGACACTTTGTGCTTGGGGAGGAGGGGTTAGGGTTTGTGAGCACACAGATGGTACTGTAAGCAGGAAGAAACGCTGAGATGCATTGCAGGCCAGGTGAAGGTGGCAGGATGGTGAGGCTGCAGTCTCAGCTCAGGACGTACCTCCTGGGGGAGGTGAGCACTGCAGGTGGCTTGGGTTGGGGTGGGGTGGGAAGTAGCCAGTGGGCCCCAGGGAGCCCGTGGGCCCTGAGTGCAGCCAGCAGCAGGCTGAGGTGGAAGCACCTATGGAGGGCGGTGCCTGGAAGGCCTGCAGGACTCCAGCCTACTCTGGCTGAAGCCACTGCAGGGCTCTGGCGCATTTCACATTGCGCTTGCTTATGCAGTTCCGGTAGCTTCCCATTGGTCTCAGTCACACTGCGGCGTAGTCCACCTGTGTCTCCAGGCCCCTGCCAGGGACCCTGCTGCCTTCTCCTCCACACTCTCACTCCTCTTTCCACCTCCCTCTTCCCCGTCGTTCCACTTCAGCGAGGTCCCCTACCAGACCTCACAGCCACTCGAAGCTGCCCCTTGTCCTACTTTCCTAGGAAGGTTGGCTCTGATTGTTTTGATTGCACAATTGCTGTGGTCTGTGTTGCCTGCATCCCCTACCTGCTGCTTGCTGGGAAGGAGGCTGAGCAGAGCAGGGACATCTTCTCTCTCTTTTTTTCCACTGAATAATTTCATAGAATTGGATGAGTGCTCAGCACAGTAGAAACTCAGCTATTGAGGGCCTAGGTTGTTCCTCAGTGGTAGAGTGCTTACCTAGCGTGCACGAAGTCCTGGACTGGGTCCACAGCACCACAAAACACAACCACCATAATAACAAGCAAACAAAATACCTGCAATGCTTGCCAAATGAATTAATAAATTAGTGCCTTGGGTACTGATATATCTCCAGTCTTGAGTCCAAGCTCTGTCTCACAATAGGTATTCTACCTTTTTTTCTGTATCAATGGATAGTCAAATGGGTAGGATAATCAAAAAAATAGATGAGTGAATGAATGAACACAGAGAGTGAGTGATGTACATTCCTACATTCCCAGCACTGAACTTAAAATCTGCTCTGGTAGGCATTCTGTAAATTTTTTTTTTTAATGCATAGATATCAAATGGATGGATGGATGGACGGATGGATGGAAGGATGGACGGATGATTGAATAAGTGATGGAAATGAATGAACGAATCAATTTCAGCCAAGTCAGAAGGCTTCCATCCTTCCAGCAGAATCCCTCTTCTGAGCGGGCCCCTTTCTGGCCTGTGACTTCCCTTGACTTCCTGCGTGGGTATGTTCTGAAGAGCGATTTTATTAGCCTGGGAGTCACTCACCCACATTCTTGTTCGCACCTGACCTGCTGTCGTCTGCGGCTCTCCCTGGCTTCCTTACTTGGGCCACATCTCCAAGTGTCCCTTTGATCTCTGGCACACACTTTTGCTGGGCTTCCAATAAGGTGTTTTTAAACAGTCTCCAGATTTCCTGTGGCTTATTGACTTTTTAAATTGTTCCTTTCATTTGTTTTTCCTATCCCAGGCCCACACTTGTTCTTAGGTTCTCTTTATAAAATGGAGTAACCACATCATGTATAAATTTTCTCTCCCAGCCCAGAATGGCCGCACTGTTGTGATCTTTCTGAGACACTTTTTCTTTCAGGTCTTGACTGCCACTCAAAACCAAGCCTAAAATATTTTCCTTCCTTAATAATTATAAAAGGCATTTATCTAAAAGAAGATAGTTTATCTTGTCCAGTAAGCCTGTGTTTATATCTGTAATCTATAAGTGAGCTGTGAATAAACGTATCTCTGAGAAGGCACAGAGCTCACTTTTAACCCCCGTAGAAGGAACCTGTGTGTGGCGTCATAAACAGGGACTTTGGAAACCATCACCTTCCGTGGCAACTGGGAAAATCTGTAATTATGATCACTTTTCTGTCGAAAGCAGAATCATGTCAAGTAGAAGTCATAAGAGGATTCTGGTTATAATGCACTAAGTCCTAGTTCGTTCTATTACATCGTATTTTCGCGATACAACGGCCTGTCCAAAACAGCCTAGGAGCCAGGGAAAAACAGAAATCATTTGGCCGGGGAGAAAGTCAGCCTGTGCATTTTTTTGTTTTTGAACCATGCATTTCACCACTCAGGATTTTTCCTACCAAAGATGTTTATTTTCAACCGTTTGCTTTATTTGGCTAAAAGGTATTTTCTTTGCTGCTTTTAACAGTCGCGTGTATGCTATGCGAGGTAGAGGCCCCAGAGTTTTCATCTGCAGATTTTTACCAGACTGAAGTGAGCTAGTATGTGAGAAATTTGAGCCTATGGTGTATATACTGCTTGCAAATATTTTAGCAGACGGCTGGTCTTCAAGACTTTATATGATAAATCATGGCACGGCCACTGTTGACTCAGATTAGAGACTGGCACTAAAGGAAGAGTTTCACTTTAAACAGTGAAAACTGAAAATGTACTTTTTCCCACTTGAAACTTTTGAATGGGTCAACTTGTCGTAAAGGAGCTTTAACAATTTAGAGATATGTGTTCTGCCCATGATATTGACATGTGCACATAATTGCCTTTTCTTTCTTTTTGATACAATTTCATTATTTGTCAGGCTGGCCGTGGTGCACCAATAAAGCCAAAATATCATATTAGAATTCATGACAGTTTTCACATTGTATTATCAATATGTGGAAATAATTGTCTGCTCTGAGATTAAATTACATTATTGTGTATCTTTTTCATGCCTAATAAATAATGATGGATAGCTTTTATTTTCATCGCCACCTGCAACCATTTAGTCACCCCTTGATTGTTGAAGATGAAATAATAAAAGGCAAGTGTTCTGTTGCAAGCAGAAGAATGTAGTCAAAACACTTGTATGTTCCTTGTTTCCATTTGCATTATTTTAGTCCCTAAAGAGCAATGCATGGTGGTCTATAAAAGGCAGCAACCTGGGGGAAACATGGCAAACTGTTCAGAGAAATAAGGGGAGAAAGTGGGAAAATATTTTTTCCAGTAGAATAATTATTTCTTGGTGCACGATTCTTAATCTGAAAATGAGTTTTTTGTTCTGCTGTGCAAATCAGTTACGTGCAATTAGAATGCAAAGCAGAAGCACATCTTACTGTTTAGCCTTTTTTAAATAGAAATGAAAACAGTCCGGAAATTGTAGCAAAGTTGAAAATGCATGCTAGGTAATTTTGAAATCCACAGACATAAAACCATGCATAATAAAAAGGCCACTCTAAACTCATTACATTTTTTGAAATTGGCAATTGGAAGGCTTAATTTTAAAATTAGAAAGTGCATGTTTGGAAACTTACTAAGTGTATTCTGAATGCCCAAGCGCATGGCCAACATGAAGGTATGCTTTGTCGGCTCCCAATTATAATTCCTCGGCCTCATAATCTGGTTTTATCTGTGTCTTACCTCCTTATGCCTTTGTGTTTAGTTGTTCAACATCTCGCTGAAGCAAAATTATTTTGTATTTTGTGTTGAAACTTTTTAGTTAAAATCATAATCTGCAGACGCTTTGAGTCTTAAGGGAAACAGAGTCGCCAAGGAGATTTATGATGCTATTACATTTCATCTCTGAAGAATGTCAAGCTTTTTTACAAAATAAATACACGGTGTTTATAATGGAAGCTGGTCATGTGAGCATTTCCGTTAACAACGGTGAGGTAAGAGGGCGAACTGGAGACAAAACCTTTTTGATATTTGGTTGAGCCACAGGTTGCTCCTCGCAGAACTGCTTCGTGTGTTTGGGTCTATTATCTTAAGTCAAAAGATGACAGTCTCAGACAGAGCAGCAGCAACTTGGACCAAAATCCAAAGGTGATCCTATTGAATGTCAAGTGACTGCAGAAAAAAGGCTTGAAAACTAGGCCAAGGGTCCATTATGTGACAAACTCCAGGTAGACACTGCTGCCCTGGAGTCTGGAGCTGGCCGGTCCCTGTTGATTCACAGCCTCCATTTGTGGCTGTTTTGCTACCTGACTACCCATCTCCCTCTGGAATTAAATGCTGTGAATAAAATAATAAATGTAATTTTATTTGTAGCATTACTCACTGCAGAAATTACATCTTTACATACCTTAGGAGAATCAAAGAGCAGTCATGCTTGACTCACTCACTTTTGAGAGCATTGTGCCAATGCCAGAGACTTTTCCAGATTTTCTGAGCCCATGAAGAACTCTGGTGCAGCCTAACAAGCTTGGAGACAAAGCGCTTTGCAGTGTGCGCCATGCATTTAGCCTTTCTTGGTGATGCAGATTTCACCTGGCCCAAGAAATCACCTTGGAGGACCAGCCCTGCAAAACAGACTTGCATACGAATCACCCAGAACTGAAAACTGGGACCGTCTCTCTGTGGGCATAAAGCCACACATTCTACAGAAAGTAAGATTTGGCACATGCTAGAGAAGCCCCTGCTATTCTTCTGTACCACCATGTTGTGCAGCAGTCCTAGAATACAAAGCTTTCCCCAAATGCACTTGACCCCACATGTCCTAGTCTCGCTCCCTGGTAGCAGAAGTTCCAGAGGGACAGTCTCACGGGACTGTTTCCTTTTTCTCTTGCATATTCTTTAGTCGCTTCTCATTTTTCTCAGCCAAAGTTTTCCTGGCATGACCCACTGAAAAAAAAAAAAAAAAAAGAATAAAGAAAACATGTTGAATCTCTGCACCGTAAAAGCACACAGTGCAAACGCTGAATGGACTCCATTAAAGCAAACCTTTCCTAGTCCATCACTGATTCCTTTTCTTTCACACTTACTATCATCAGTAGTTCTCAAGTTTCCTGAGTCTGTGCTGCATAGAAATAGAAAACCGGAAGCTTCAGCATGCAGCAGAATTGTTAAGCCTCTCAGCGTGTACGCTGCAAGGAGATGAAGCCTGAGCAAAAGAACTCAGTCCAAACACAGAGCTGAAATATTGGAACCCGAAACCTGCCGCCTCCCAACTCAGGGTTCAGTGCTCTGGGGGAACAGCAGTTGTTCTGCACTTCTCGGAAAATACCCCGGACTAATAAAATTAGCGTTAGAGTGGCAACAAATGTCAACATCTGTGAAACTTTTAGAGTACTTTCAACCTTTGAAAAAAATTGTACATGCAATTGTGTATTTTTTTAGATAATGTACTTATAAAGGTGATTTTTAGCATCAAGGGGAAAAATCATTTTATTTGAAATATGCCCAATGTTCCAAGCAATCACCACCAGCTAAGTAACTTTGGAAAAAGGTTCTTAAAGTAAACTTGCTAACTGAGCCATAAATATTTGTTCAGTTGCTATTCTGAATGTCAAAGACTGCGGTCACTTGGGTTGAACGTAGGCAACAGAATAAGGCTGCTTTCGCTTTTCCGGCAGGCATATGATGTCCTGTTAGTGTTTAAAAGTTAGTCGTGGGCTCCATAAAATGCTGTGTGAGCCAAGGAAAACCAGACTGGCTGGAGTGGTGGATGGAGGATGGGGCCTTAGGAGTTGCTTAGGAGCTGCTTCAGATGTAGTACATTTTCTACTGGCAAAGAACTCAGGCTTTTGCAATGGGAATTTTCAAACTATGAACTCAGATATCCATGAACAAATTACATATTAAAGGAAAGATCCCTGCACATCTGCAAATCACAGGTAACCATCACGGTTGTGTTGAATCTTCCAGGTTAGGGTACTGTGAGCTGAGTACCTCCCCGAGCTGGGAAATGATTCACCCCCCAGGGAAGGGTCGCGGATCACACTGAAGCTACCTGAAAATGATTTGGCTCCTATTCCAAATCTAGGAGGGCAGAGGTGTGTGCTTGCTGAGGAGTCAAGGCAAACTCACAGGCCAGTTGTCCTTCTCTGGTGGGGTGCTTGAGGCTCTCAGGTGTCATCAAAACATCCCACAAAGCACCTGGGCTGTGCCTGTATGCAGGGAAGGCCTCCCAGGTGAACTCAGGCGCTGCACTTCACAGGATGCTTCACCAGCACTAGGTATGGTGGTGTAGGCCTGGAACCCCTGCAACTTGGGAGTGTGAGGCAGGGGGTTGCAATTTCAAAGCCAGCCTCAGCAAGTTAAACCCTGTCTCAAAATTAAAAAAATATATATTAAAAAGGGCTGTGGGCATTGGTCAGTGGTTAAGCATCCCTGGGTTCAATCCCTCATACAAATTAATTAATTAATTAATTAATTTACTACCTAGGCACTTTTTTGGAAAGTGCAGAACCAACATGCAGAAGCCTGCTGAAATTTAATGCACTGGCCACTGGGTCACAGGGCTGTCCTTAGCAATAAAATAGGGTTCACTTCAGAACAAGGGCCAATTGACACAGCCCCATTGTGTTGAATTCTAAACTTTTCTGGAAGTTCAGGAGGAATGTATCTCTCTGAATCCATCAGTGCCTCAGAAGCACGGCTCGCCAAACCAATCAATCTAGTGCAAAGTTTGTTTTTAGAACTCAAGTTCCTTGTTACTGCTTTGCAAGCAGATGTCTTCAAAGATATAATATGGTGAAGAGATTATGTGATTTGGGGTGTAGTGATTCTGCCAGTTATAATTAAAAGGGCCAACATCCAAGTTTTGTTTTCTTCATAAACACTGTAGAGTGTGTCGGTGGCCAATCTAAAATTACCCGCAGAGGAGTGCGCTCCTCCGCTCAAGATAATGAAGATGGTGTGTGAAACACACCGTGGTTAAAATAAGCCATGGACTCGCGGTCCTACGCGCAAGCTTGTCCAAATGTAATTATAGGAGTCTTAAGAGATTGTTGCTTCCTAAGCAACTAGTCAAGTGACTCACGAGTTAATATCACCAAATTAACAGGCAGACTTGGAAGGTCTACAGTGGTTCCTTGAAAATAACTACCTAGAACCGATCATCCTGTCCCAGGGGAACGTGGCCTTTGAAACCCTGGGCAGCGGGGCCCCTCAGCTTTCTGTGCCCAGAAAGGCGTGGCCTGTACACATGAAGGCCGAGCCAGGCGGGTGTCCAGCTCTCCCACGGATGTAGGGAGTGGGCCAGTGTGAGCCTGCTCTGACATTTATGTGGTTGGGAAGGTGTGACCTCCAGGCCCACATTACAAGGAGAAGAAACAGGACTTGGGCCCAGAGAAGGATGGGTCAGCCCTCAAGACAGCTACTCAGAAACTTCTGTAGTGACAGTTTTACCCATGTAGGGAGAATGATGTCTGAAAGAGTCAGGGTGTGCACAATTCTCTAGCAATCCAGGAGGTAGAGACAGCACAGTCAGAAGCCTGGGGCATCAGAGAGGGTGCTGCAGAGGTCCTCCCCCTGTGGGACTTGGGCATGATCCTCAGAATCTGTAGAGAACCTGAGATGTCACCTTGTCCCCCAGGCAGGGCAGTCAGGGCATCCCAGCCCGCTCCAGTGACTCCTCCCTAAGGGATGCAATGGCCCCAGGGCTTGTGGCTTCCCAAAGGGGTTTTGGTGCTGGGGCCACAGATGACAGACATCTCAATCAAACCATCCTCCTGGTTCATGGCCTCCTGTCCCAGACTCCCCGGTGGAAGTACTGGGTGATCCACGCTGTAAAGGAAGAAGACTTCACAAAACTGAAAGTAACTACTTTGCCAAAACACTGATCACCCTGTCCTGCCCAGGGCCGGGCTGATTTTTTGTTTTCTTTCCCCCAGGGCACACATGCATGTATAAATGGCTGTCTGTCTTCGCATGCTGTCAAAACAACTTTTTCCAAAGCCAGGGAGTGAATCTGAAGCTTGGGGATCTGACCAAAGATCCATACCTTCACTCGGCCAGGGTTGCAGTAACAGGGCCCCGCGTTCTGATTCCCTTCTCCCTCTCCTCATCCTCTGGCCATTCCTTTACTCCCTCCGCACCACCCACTCCAGCTACGTCATTCCACCTTCCCTCTGGTAACTGCCTGTCTGCCCCCAGCACGGGGTCCTTCTTCATTGGTGCCCCTAACTAGGCAAACGCTTCTGGGTTCGTCTGAAAGAACCATGATTCCCTGAGTCTTAGAAACCATCAGGGTATTAATTCTACACTGATGTACATGAACTCTTGGTTAACGCCTACCCACTGTGCTGTGAGCCGGCGAGAACAAGAGCTGTGTGCATCTCCTGAACCTATTCCAGTGCGTGGACAGAACACGCACAGTGATCTGCACTTTACCCCCCACCCCCGTTCCCGCTTGGGATAACGTTTTCCTTGTTGAAAAGGTCGCTGTCCATAGGATGTGGAGCGCCTCAGGAATGTGGCTGGGGGCTTCTTTACTGCTGTGCTATCATTAGTAATCAGGTTAAGGAATGCCAGCTGCTGAAACAAACAGTCCCGACGTTCCCGCTGTGGACAGAGCAGCAGCTTGAGCTTCCTCCGTCGACACAGAAGCAGGTTGGGCTGCGAACTGCTCTGCTCCTCAGCCATACAGGGACCCAGGTTCTTTCTTCTATTGCTTACCTCCTCCCTTAAGCCTCAGAGTTGTCCCTAGAGTTTTCACCAAGCAAAGAAAGAAAAGAGTGGGGTCTGAAAGTGTCTGTCACTCCTGCTGAGATCCCATTGGCCAGTTGTGCAGCTGGGTGCAAGGCAGGCTGCGGAACTGTGGTCTTACATAGCACATGGTTTTGCTTCTGGTGCGATTAGATAAGGTAACTAAAATTTGCCAACAGTTAGTGGCTAGACAAAAAAAAAAATTATATTATCAGTAAGAAAAGTAAGAAGAGCACAACAGTCCTCAAAACCAAACTCTCGAGTGAGGCACGCGCCAGCATTAAACGGACTGATTTAGTGGTATTGTGTCTGTCTGGGAATGCGCTACGTGGTTTGGTAAATACAGTTTTTCTACTGCAGTGAATCTCAAAACAAGCACATTTTGAAAATGAACTTTGAAGAATCAGCTGGAGGGTATACAGATTTTCATCTTCCCTTTAGGATTTTCATTTTCATATTGTGCTAGTTAATGTGCCAAAATGAAAATAGCTTTCCACAAAATGGAAGTTACACTCAAAAGTTGGAACAGTATTCTCTCTTGCTGCATTGCTGCAGAATCTCAAGCCGAGCGAGGCAGGCTGGGAGCAGGATCCTCTCCGGAACGTCTCCCTGAGATGCTGTCAATCAGATGAGGAGCGGGCATGCGTGCAGGACTGACTTTTCAATCAACAGGCACAAAAAGACCCTGGTAGATAAACCCGTTGAAAGGGAACGCGCACAATAAGAGACTGGCAGTGTTGTAAAGGCACCATTCTGCACCTGACATTGAAGACGTTCTCGGAGAATAATTTATCTGAGGAGAAATCAACTCACTCTATAGAACTGCCAAATTTACTATTTCTTTCCTAATGTATCTACATCAGCCTTAATATTTTTGGAAAAGTTTTTCTCCTTTAAGTTTTCCCTCTGGGAAGGTAAGTAGCATGAACCCAGCTTCATTCTCTACTGTACAAAGCAGACGTTACATTGAATTTCAGATTAAGAGACGGAGACAGACTAAGATTAAGCTCCAAGGTCATCTATGAAATTGACTGAAACAGGTGTTTAATTGTGGCACTCTCTGCCCTGGAGAAGAGCTTGCATCTCTAGGTTTCCATCCTGGCTGGTTGGTCACAGGTGGAGCCTGTTAGAATCGCCGCTTCCTTGAGTTTGGGGGCGGGCTGGGGAGCGGGCAGCGTCTTCTTGACCCGTTCGCCCACAGCAGCTCTGCGAGTTCTCATCTCGCTTCTCAGACAGCACAGTCCCGTGCCTCCTTGTGTCTAGGGCACTGTAAATTGTAAGGCAATTTGCAATTTTCTTTCTTTTATTTACCACCAAGAAAGAAAACACAGTGCTTCAGAAACCATAATTTACGGCTTTCTTATCACCTAGAATTTTATTCTGTACTTACCAAAGAACAGTTTTAGACTTAGACGCGTATTTTTTATCATCTTTCACACTTGCACAAACATAAAACATAAAACATAAGTAAAATAAATTGGTTAAAATGTTCCCAAAATTTCTGCACGGTTCTAGTCCAGCCCTTCCGGATTCATTCCTGACACAGCTGCTGAGGTTTCTCTACCTACTGTCCCCCTCTGTGCCAGCGTGGGCGTCACCGTCCCTGAGCAAGTGCTTTCCTCTCACCCCCAGGATTGTCTTCCCCACAGCTGACACTCGCTCTCGTGCAGGTTTCCTGAGCCAGCGCAGGTGACAATGACTCAGAGCCACTGCCCACACATGCCAGTGCCATGCGCTACCATGTGAACAAGGAGAGCATGAAGAATCCGTAAAGAGCCAAGCAGTGGTGCAGGCACGTCTGAACACACAGCCGCGCCGCGTATTACAGTCCCCATCGGCCTGCCGGCCCCAGGCTGGGGGCTCTGACAGTGAGGCCTTTCCTCTGGCCATCTGCGTCCAGCGGATGTTTGCTGTGGAGGGGCACAGCTCAGGATGAACTCTCCACACTCTCATTTCCACTGTGTCCTCATTTGCAAGCTCCATTGTAACTCATGAGTTATTTTTGCACAAATAAAAACACTTCCCGGGGAATGGAGGTAGATGATGTATATTAAAAAGCAGAAGCCAGGATGGGACACCCAGTTGCCCCGAGCCTCTCATTGCCGCGGGCGATTCTCATAGCGACCCTACGTGTGTGCCACTGGGTTTTCTCTCCTCTTCGAACTGTAAATACATCTCATTTTTTAAAGAACGGTATTTAAGCTTTGACTTCAGAGTTGCTTTTCTTTATTTCACATAGATCATGACATTCTACTTTCCCAAACTGGCCTCTCTACCTTTCGCCACCCCCTTCTCTCCGCGTCAGTGGAGTTCTGCACGCTCTAGTCACACACCCTAGGGACTGCTCGGCAGTTGAAATAAACTCGCTACAAACTCTTCATGAAGTCTTAAAATCCGTGCGTACCGTGAACAGCAGACCCAGCGATTATCTGGTTTAGATTTGTTTTGCTTTACAGGCTGGCTTAAGTGGGGGACATTTTGCTTTCTATTTATGAGTTGACACCCCTAAATATATTCTACTGTACACGGTAATTCCACCCTAACACCTGGGCTGTAAAGCAAAGAATGCCCTATCAACCATTATTTTTTATTTGTGCTTCAACTGTTTCTTTTCCCTACGTGTCTGTTTTTAAAATAACGTTTTGCATGGTAGCGACTCTATGCGTCTTGGAGATGCAGCGAAGCAGATGTACTGACCACGGTTACCAAGGGAGCAGTTTCCTTGGTGATGGCCAACTGTCATCTGCACAGTCCTTCCCATGTGCCTTGGCCTCACATGTTGCAGAACTTGGGTAGCAGAAGCCGCTCGGCAAACCAAGGGGCTCTCTACCCAATGTGCCACCCAGTGTCACGAAGCAGGCAGCTGAGAGCAGGTAGTGCTGGTGTGTGCTTTCCTCATGAGAAGTTGTACAAGGGCCCAAGGCCACAGGTCCCTGGGAAGTATTTCTGCCCTGTGCAGCTTTCAGTTTCAAGCCACAATTTATCGCCCCTAAAAAGGTGTCATCCAATGCCCAAAGGTCAAAGCTGCAAGAGATCCAAGGACAACAGAGAACCCTCACAGGGTAAATATTTCCTGGTGTTTAAGTGGAAGACAGTGAAGAATCAAGTGTTTTTCCCATCTTGACTTGCAGTCAAACTGCGTTTGTCTCTGCCTGCGTTTCTACAAGTCATGGATGAGAGTATTCATACTTGTTTCTGTATTTGACCGTGTGATACAAGTCTATAAGCAAGATTAGCACTCCGAGATGTACCTCAGTGGTAGATGCTTGCCTAGCGTGTATGAGGCCCTGGGTTTGAACCCTAGCACCACAAAAAAATAAAAAATACAAGCCCAAGATTAGTTGTTTTTTAATATTAAGAAAGGTTAGAAAAAAACATTTACTTACATTCTTCAACCTGAAAGATCTTAGAGTGGAGTGCGAAGCCTGCAGCAGACGGCCGTTTCCTGCAGCTACTGTAGAGCCAGCCCCTGAGGGTTTCCAGGGAGCGGGGCCTGTACAGCAAGGCCCCTGACAAGTGCTGTGACCTTTTCTCCTTGCCATGTCCTGTCTGGTGTCACTGTGAGTGTTCCCATTTCATAGGTGGAAAGCTGAGGACCTGAGACAGTGTGTAGTCATCAGATATCTGCAGCTAGTAGTGAGTGTGAGCCCCTGAGCTCCAGGCAGAGGCCTGCGGACTCTGAGTTCACGCCAGCTCCTGCCTAAGCACCGTGCAGATGTCCCCCTTCGACCGTCAAATCGGCATGCACCAATTGCTTTTCTTCTTTCCTATTCTTCCTCCAGACTGCATTAGGACACTTGCAACCAAGTTTAAAATCCACAAACCTTACCTATCAGCTTAGAGTTTCTAAACCTAGAAACTTCAACAATTTTTGCTTGGGTCCCCCAAAGGGCCACATGTCAAGCTTGGTCCCCAGTCATGGAACTATGGGACAATGCTGGAAACTGTAAGAGGTGGGGCCCAACAGGAGGCCTTGCAAGGGCTAGGGACATGCCCTTGAAAGGACCGTTGGGACCCCAGCATCTTCCTCTTCCTCTCCTCTGTGTCCCAGTCATGAGGTAGATAGTTGTGCTGTGCATATCCACCACAGATCCGAAAGCAACCGGGCCAGCCAATGATGGACCGGAACTTCAGACCTGTGAGCAGAAAGATGCCTTCCTCACAAACTGCTTCTCTCAGGGATGTGTTACCATAACCAAAAACTGGCCAACACACCCAGCTGCAAATTGTGGAAAGAACAAACCAACAAAGATACTCATGTCCCCATGGCTATTAATACAGTTGACCTGTCACGTTCAAAGCCTTCAACCTGATAGCTTTGATCTATTTTATTTGAGCGTTCTTATACTAAAACGGTTTGAGAATAATAGCTCTAGACATGCGAAAGCAAAGGGGAAATTTGCTTTCCCCAAAGTGCCTGGTGCATGTCATTCTGTTTCTATAGAGTCAAGAAAAGAGGAAATGGGGTGAAATAAAGATGGAAGGGAAGATGAACAGAAACACTTCCTTGACTTGAAAGCATCACATCCTACAGAAATGCTACTGAGTGGGTCAAAGTAAGGGACATATTGCTGAGGACTCTGAGGGTGGCTCAGACCCCTTGAGGACCATTTCACCTTCCTCTTCAGCAGAATGCGGGACGATGGGTGGTTGGTCCCAAGGAAGCTTTCTGAACATCTACTAGATTGGTAACTAAGAATTCTGTCCAACTTGGAGAAAAAGGAACCATCTTTTGAGAATTATCCTAATCAATCAGAATTTGTGAATTAGCAGTATATGATTTTAAAGGCTTTTTCCAGATGAAAAATTTCCTTAGTATACAGCTGATGCTAAATGAATTAAATATGAAACTGTTTCTAACATCTGCCTCTCTAAGAGAATTAAGTCTTTCTTAATTTGCTATTTGCATTATTATGGATTTGCAGTACTTTTTTCTTTCTAAAATTGGATACCTCCTAACTCTGGCCTGTTATGACTGCGTCTTCAACAGCCGTGCTGTGGTTTGGGGGTTGTTTTTTTTTGAGTGCCACAACATGATTGATGTGATCTGGCAGCTTCATCCTGATGTCGTGCATAGGCAGAACGTTTTGGAAAAAAACATTCATCAGAATCTATTACTGTAGAAAATGCCACTTGCGGATTCCTTTTCGGGTTAATTTCCTGCGTGGTGAGACACCATCTAGTTGATGTCAGAGCCTGGGTTTTCAGGAAGCATGTTGGGTAAAAGAGGTGTTCCTGAAGTCCCAGCATTGCCTTCAGGTTTAGCATGAGGCATCTAAGGCATATGAAGCAAAATCTCCAAGAAGTTTCTTCCGCTTGACCCTTGACTAGCAGAAATGCAGCGTTGGGGCTCAGTCCCTGCCCAACTTTTTGATGAGCAAGGATAAGGGTTGGAATATTGGGTTTGGCTACGGTGTAATTAGACTATGATAAAATGAAGCAAAGGGCTGGACTTCTGTGGCTCTAGCACCCATGGATAGGGACTCAGGCTCCTAAGGCAGAATCTAAGGTTCTCTCTCCCCGTGGATAGGCACACGGTCCAAGTTGCAACTGACAGCAACCCCAACAGAGGCCAGCCATCTCCCGTGGCCCAGACACTCTGAAACCAGACGAGGTGCGAAGACATAGTCCTTCCCCCAGCTCTCCCAGCTCACCAGGGCAAGGGGGACTCCAAGCCCAGAAACAAGAGCACCCACCTCTCACAGCTTCTCTGTGGATCCTGCTGCTCTCTAGCTTCATATCAAACCTGTTTGTAAGGGCTAGAGTGGTGGCTCAGCGTTTGCAGGGCTTGCCTGGCATGTGTGAGTACGCAAGTTCAAACCCCAGCACCAGATGCGCAACAAAGTGTCAGAGCAATGAAAGCCACATGGGAAACTAAATAAAATTGTTTCTCTCTCCCTACCTCCCCCCTTTTACTGCTTGTAAAAGGACACTCATCTCTCCAAAGCTAGCATTCACCGGGTCCACTCCCGCAGATGCAGGAATTACCATAGGAAGCTGCTTCTTAGCCAGCCCTCAAGACACCAGGGGAGCTTGGGCCAGCCCTTTGCTTCCCTTCTTTGTTCTCTAAAATATTTAGTGTTCAATGTACTCTTCAGGTTGCAACCCCATCAATCAGGAATCGCTGCTTCTGTTATATTGGGCACACCATGAATTAAAGCATTTAACAATTTTCAAAAGATTTGAGGGAGGAACCCATTTAAAGATACTTGTTCAACGCACAGGAGTTTTTGCTAGAGTTTGTAAGAAAGGTCCTTCAGATTAGCGTCACACTTTGTTTTCAAAAATTCCTTTCACTTGAAATTTCTCTCCTGCCGCAACGGTACCTGTGGCACCAAAGTGCACATCACAGTTAGTCTGACTGTGTCTTTTTAGCTGCACCCCGTTTTCAGATTGAGTGTGGCATACTGCAGAAGCACTCATTGCAAAGCCGTGGGCTGTGCCCACCACTGCAGAGTCCCGGGACACACAGTGACAAAGTCTTCCCCTCACGTTCTAAGGCAGGAAGTGACAGAAGGCAGAAGTAGATGTGATGTTTCAGATTCTGTGAACGCTCGAGAAAACACCTGCGAAGAGAAGGCGTAGGGAGAAGCGAGGACCCCGGACTCCTTTGTTCCTTTATTAAAAACGCGATTATTAAAAGCTTGGAGCACCTGATGTTTGCCAGGCACAGTGCTAAGTTGGAACAGAAAGCAATGCAAGCACCTGGCTTAGAAACAGACACTTCAGCATGACCAGTTTACGAAGCCCATGGGCCCCGAGGGGCTGGTGCAGCCATGAAGGGGTACAGCCTGCTTGCTAGCATCCTCACCGTCCCTTAGTCACTCAGAGCGGCTGTCTCTGCATCTGGAAAGCCCTGCAGGCATCCTCCTGCCGCAGAGGTCACAAGCATGGCTCTTCTGACGCCTCTGTCTGCCCAGGGTCCAGCCCCAGGTCCTTCCCTGGGGCATGCAAGCCTGGTCCTGCCAACCTGTGACCTGTGCAAAGATTGCGTGGCCATGGGGCATCCACTGTACCAACAAGGATGGTACCCGGCAGCCCCGTCCTCGCCTCCTTGCCTCTCCCCAGTTTGTCATCTTGTGTTAAAAAGGCACAGAGACAGAAAAACCCAGGGCGTGCGCAGTCGAGTGTCCAACCAGGGACAGAGCCCCCCTGCGCCTCCCTCCCTCCTGACACCACTGCTCTTGGTTAGCAGGAAGGATCTCCCTCTTTCCTTCTCCACAGGAGGAAGGACAATGTCCATGGCTTTGTGGCTTTGTTCCTTGTGTGTAACCAGCTGGGGAATAAAAGGTGTGGGACAGGAGAAGCAGGCTGGGGTTGGGGAGCAGCTTAGTGGTAGAGCCCTGGCCTCACAGGTACAAGGTCCTGGGCTTGATCCTCAGCACAACAAATAAAAATCTTCTTTTGAAGATTCAAAAGAAAGCACGGTGTCCAGAAGCAGATCCGTAGATGGCCAAGCTACTGGAATTAGCAAACAAAGAGCCATTAAAAAAGCATATTAAGCCAGGTGTGGTGGGACTCACCTGTAGTCCCAGCAACTTGAGAGGCTAAAGCAGGAGGATCGTGAGTTCAAAGCCAGCCTCAGCAACTTAGCGAGACCATGTCTCAAAATTCAATAATTAAGGGGTTGGGGATTTAGCTCAATGGTAAATTGCCCATGGGTTAAATTCCCAGTACCAAAATTTAAAAAAAAAAATAGTACATTAAATATTTTATAGAAAAAGGTGGATATAATGAGAGTATTTCAGGCAAGACATAGAAACTTGCCAAAGAACCAAATGGAAATTCCAGCACCAAAATTAAAATATTTCTTACTTTAAAATTCATGGAAGAAGATTAGCAGCAGATTGGTCACCAAAGAATAAAGAATTAATGCAGGCAGGTCAATAAAAGGTGTTCACATTAGAGCCAGAGGCACAGGAGGTTGGAAAGTTAAATCCATAGGGAAAACATGGAATGAACTGTACGACCATGCCGAAAGGGTTGGCTGTGGAACTGGAGTCTCAGAAGGAAAAGAGAGAAGAGAAACATTTGAAGGAATGATCTTGAAGTTTTCCCCATCAGAATGAAAACCTTGAACCCATTGATCCAAAGAGCTCAACCAAACCTCAGCCAGCACAAATACAAAATAAACCTTATTTGATAAAATAGCCAAATATGAAATTAGACCAAGTTAAATAGATTTCTTTTTCAGAAAGCTTAAGAGTTTTTAGAACATACAATGCAAAATTTCTGTGGGGAAAATAATATATGCATTTCACAATTTTTAAAAATTAACCCCCCCCCTTTTTTTAAAGAGAGAGAGAGAGAGAATCAATTTTTATTTAGTTTTTCAGGTGGCCTTCGTTACTCCAACACTCCTTTGTGTACACGATGCTGGGCTTCAAACCTGCATGCTTGCATATGCCAGGCAAGCACTGAGCCACTGCTCTGGCCTCACATTGACCTCTTTTTAAGAAGGACCTTTTCTGAGGCTCCCGCTTTCAACAACATATTTTAAGAAATTCTGGGATAGTAGTAGAGAGACTGAACAATGGAGATTCTATTAAGTGGCGTGCAGAACACATTTTATGCACAGAGCAAATGGAACAAGTAGCTTTACCTGAGATTACCTGAGATTGGAACAAATACAGGTGCGTAAGAAGATCATTCCAGGGGAACTGAAGGGCTCCGTGAAAATGAAATGCCAAAAAGAAATGTCCCAGTGCTAATACCGGTATCCCAGTATCCGCGATTACAGCTTTGTTTTGAATGAGGTAGGACGAGGTCACAATGGACTAGGGTGGCCCTAAGTGTAAGTGCTGGACCAGCCGTGTGGACACCCATGCTGGGCGAAGGCTACTGAAGCAGACAGGAGCCTCAGCCATGACCCAAGGCGCTCTGAGGAAGGCCCAGAAATGAATCAGCAGCAAGAACCGTCTTCCCTGGACCTGGCAGAGGCCTGTGGCCTCGGGGTCACCTTGAGCTTTGAACTTCTGAATTCCAGAATTACAAGAGCATAAATTTCTTCTCCTTTAAGCCACTGGATTTGTGGTGCTTGGATACAGCAGCCCTGTGAAGCCAGCACCCCTCAGCTTCAGCAGGGGCTACATGTAACTGGTCTTTTTCTAGATGTAGGGGAAAGCCAAGCCCCTTCCCACAGTTCTGCCTTGCGTTACTTCTTAGATGATGCACATAGTTGCAGAAATGTGAATCTGTGCAGCCCGGGTCACGTGGCTAGAAGTCCAGCCAGGACTGGAACCCGTGGTCCGGCTCCTGTGGCCACGCTTTTGATCCTGACATGACCGTGATACCTTGCAGAGGACAGGCAATGTTTAGTTTAGTTCCACTGGGTTTCCATCTAGATTGGATGAACAGGTGCTGATGAACATCAGGGGAGACTAGAAGGTGAGGTCACCAACTCGGCCTCCAGGTCTAGAGTTAATCTCTCCTAAGCCCCTGAGTCCAGGACCTGGGCCAAGCGTCTCTACCAGGCTCCTTTCCCAGTGCTTTGAGGGAGAGGCTGCCCACTTCTGAAGGTTACCATGGGCCCTCTGGCCCTTTCTCTTGCTGCAGACCCTCTTCATTTTCCACTGTTTCAGTTACCTGCAGTAAACAGTGGTTGGAACTTGTTAACTGGAAAATTTCAAAAATGTAAGCTTTGTTTTGTTTTAATTTTTTTCCTAAAGAAGGACAGAGAAAGAGAGAGGGGGGCAGAGAGAATCAATTTTTATTGAGTTTTTCACATGGCTTTCGCTGCTCTGACACTTAGTTGTGTATGTGGGTGTTGGGGTTTGAACACGTGTACTCGCGCATGCTGGGCAAGCACAGTAACTGCCAAGCCACCGCTGCAGCCCCAAACATAAGTATTAAGCTGTGCACCATTCTGAGCAGTGTGACCGAATCTTGTCCACCCACCCGGTCCTGCTGGGACCTGCATCCTCCCCTCGTGCAGCGAGTCTGCTCTGTATGCACTACCCACCTCTTCCTCATCTGGAAGCCACCTTGATTGGCAGACAAACTGTTGCTGGGCTTGTGTTCCAGTTACCCTTACACAATGGCCCCAAAGTGTAATAGCAGTGGTGCTGACAACCCAAGTATGCCCAAGAGAGGGCATGAGATGCCCTCCAAGGGAAAAGGTGAAAGTAGTACTTTGACACAACTTTTGTTACAGGGTATTGTTATAATCGCTCTAGCAGTAACTAACAGTTAGTAGTGAGTAACTGTTACTGTTGTTAATCTCTTACTGTGCTAATTTATAAATTAAACTAGCATCTGTATGTATCTATAGTAAAAATAGTGTATTGTCAAATAAAACTCAACTCTGTATAACTATAACGTTCTAATAAACACGCATACACAATATAGACAGTGTTCAGGACTATCTGAAGCTTTGGGGCCTCCATGAAGGGTCTTGGATTGCTTTCCCTGCAGATAAGGTAGGACTGCTGCAGGACACCTCAGGGACAGACGTGAAAACTCTGAAACCTGCCAGTCACGTTTGCCACCTTTTCCACACCATGATCAGATTACCCAATAAGAGCACCTGAGAGGAGGAAAGGTATATTTTGCATTATGGTATATTTTTCCAGGGTCACCTGATTTCCTTGCTCTGGGCCCAAGTTGAGGTAGAGTATCATGACGGAAGGGCCTGGTAGAAAAAAGTTGCTTGACTTTTAGGAGCCAGGAAGCAGAGAGAGAATGGGAGGGACAAGATATAAGTCCCCAAGGCCACACCCCCAGCAACCCATTTCCTCCCACCCCACCTGCCTACAGTTACCACCAAAACAGTCCATTTGAATAATTAACCCATCAAATGTATTAATCGTTCAATTAGGTCACAGATCTCATGATCTAATCACTTCACCTCCTGCATTAACCTTTGAATTCTGGGGTGATACTTCATGTCCAAACCATAACAACAATCTCTAGCCTTATAAAAGAGAGGGAGAGAGGGAGAGGGAGGGAGAAAGACCTACTTAATATAATCACGTGAAACCCAAATTTGCCTGTTTATCTCCCAGGATGAGCATGGCACTAGTAAATTCATCAGATAGCCCCTGCGTGTTCCCTTGAACACACCTGAGGTCAGGACCCTAAAATTGGCAAGCAGATTCCTACAAAGTCCTTCTCCATGCCTCAGCCTCCTCCCTGTTGCTCTTCTGACTCTTGCTCCTGGTCTAGGGGTGCCGAAACATTCTTGAGGCGGGGACCCTGGACTCCCTTAGAAAACAGAGAGTAAAATACTTTTTGTTTCAGGGAATCGATTAATGCCCTGAGATCTTTTCTTGTACCCGAGATGAAGCATTTGCCTTTAGGGCTTCTTCTCTTGGATGTCAAGGCCCAGATGAGTAAAATAGTAGGGTTATATACCAGAAATATTTTTGCTTTTAAGTCAATAAATAAATAAAAACCCTAAATTGGTTTAGATACTAAAATATGGGGAATAAAAGTAGAGGAAATAACAATCCACGTATGTTTAGAGACAGTGCTGATGTTACATGTCGCACCATGCAGGCCACAGGTGATTCAGTGGAGATCTTCTTCTCTCTCGGAGGGCTCTTTGTTCAAAAGAGGTGACGGTGAATGTCTGCTGGAAATTCTTCCCCCCAGTCTCTCATCCAGCAAAAAAGAAAGCATCTTCTCCTCCCATGATTGAAATGCATCTTTGGCTTGCGGGGATGGGTACCATCTGGGTTCTCAGTCCCATCTCTGTACCAATCTCTTGCTCTGGGAGAGTCTGCTCCCAACAGGGAAGCATGCAAACGGGGATAGACCCCAACAGGCCAAAAGTGGCAAACTCATGCCAGAAGGGCACAAACGAAGGTTTGCTTTTCAAATGTGTCCGGGAAATGAGGTTGAAAATAACTTTGCATCCTGGATACGGAGCGCCGCCATCATGTCATGTCCCTGGAGTGACAACAGGGTGTGCCTTAATGGGCTGATGTTAATTGGTCACTAGCGAGGAGCCTGTGGCCTTCCCTTGCACCAGCATCTTTAAAAAGGTCCCACTGAAGTCATTTATATATTTTACAGTAGTTAATGTGCCCCGATGGGCCTGCAGCAAAAGATGCATTTTGAAATATCTAATGAGTAAATGGAGCATTTAGTAAGACACAGTCTAATTACTTTAGGTCTTTGTAAAATATTAATTTAAGGCAACGGCAGCATTAAGGAGTAAGTTTGTGAAGCTGCGCTCAGTGATTTAGCTCCACCACTGCCATTAATATCAATAGAAATCGTGCCGCTCGCTGGCCGCCCATTGCTTTGGAAATGTACCCCTAAGGTACAGAAATCAGCCACTGTGAATTTCCTTTCAATTAAGGTCCCGGAAGGAAGCGTGGCATCTGGTCGCTGCACATGGGCACGTTGCCACTGGGGCAGGGCTGTGGTCTTGGGGGTTGGTGTCCATAATGCAGAAGAATTCTACGTTGTGATTCCAGTCTTGTTGAATTCCTGAAGAATATGATACCTCAAGCCCTAGAAGAACACCTGTAGGAATGAATCCATTATCACCACAGGGTGAAGCTTCACCTCCAAACTCAAACACTTTCCAAGAGACTTTGTAGCATACACAATTCCAGATTGGTTAGAGCACTTTTTTTTTTTAAGATGCCAGATGTCAACTCTTCTGCATATTGAAATAAACCCTGAATGATTCTGAGTTGAAATTTACAGACAAGTACCTCCAAAGAAGCATAAAGCTATCTCGCCCGGGACTGACTTAGGTAGGGCACTTCCCTAGGCATCGCCTTAGCAGATTTGGTGCCCACGGAAGAGAAGGAACTCTGAATTTTGCATGACATTCTAAAACGCATGGCTCTGTTCAGAGTAGCTTAGTAGACACACGCCAGTGGCTGACTGGCCTGAGTTCCCCAAATCTGCAGGATTGTGACTACAGTCATCCTTCGATCCCTGCCCTGGTGTGATTGCAGTGCTCAACCCTAGACAAGAGGAGCTGCCTTGATGTGTACCGAGCAGCAGCTGGGATGGGGAGGGCAGAGGAGATGTTATAAAGATAAGTTGAGGGGGCTGGAGCAGTGGCTCAGTGGTTACAGCACTTGCCTGGCACACGTGAGGACACGGGTTCAAACTCCAGCACTACATATACAATGAAGTCCCTGAGCACTGAAAGCCACATGAAAAACTAAATAAAATTAATTCATATTCTCTCTCTCTCTCCTTCCCTCTCCCTCTCTCCCTCCCTCCCTCCCTCCTCTCTCTCTCTCTCTTAAAAAAAAAAAATAGATGAGTGGCTCCGGTAGCTTCATGGAGAATTGCTGATAGGGCGGTGGCTATGAATAAGAAACTTAGCTCATAAGTGTCGGAATCTAAAGTTTTAAGGAGCACTGTTTCCTTAGTAGGAAACAGCGCATCTCAAGTAAGGGAACTTGTAGCAGAACTGCAACGCTGGAGCCCATTCAGTATGGTCCAGAATCCATGCATTTGTTATGGCTGTGCCACGTGCCTTCACGTCCAGCTCCATCCAGTCCCTTCTCCTAGGAAGTCGCCTGTCACTTTAGCTTCTGGATCCCTGTGCAAATCACAAGAGCTAATTTAATTTGGGGGTGGGCAGGCTAAGTCCTCCTGTTTCCTTTCAACCCCTGCAAATATTTCATTGTTTGTAATGCCTCTTAATACGCTAAACAATATTTATGCCACACTCTACAACATTTTATAACTTTCTTCTAATTGCCTTAGCAGTCTTTAAAACCAGAGCTTAGCACTTCGATAATAAGCATATTAATTTGTCTACCGTTTAAGTTCTTACAAAGGAAGAGACAAGCATTAATTTTGTTTAGTTAAAACAAGCTTTGCTTTTGAACAGCAGGTGGTAATTGAAACAAAACAAGGACTCATTAGAGCAGCGTCTGGTGGCTCATGATACAAACAGAGCACACTAGAAAACCCAAACACAGGAGCCCTGAAATAAAGTGGTCATCATCTAATTAACAGAACATGTTTTAATTACCGAGCAAACCATGCAACGCCGCGTGTCAATTTAACTGATGTGCTAAGTGCCAGGTTTACAATATCAGAAACAGACAAATAATTGGAATCTAATTACATGCAGGTCTACTGCACACCAGCGCCTCCAGCCCATCTTAATAAACAAGTTTTTACATCAAACCATGAATAGCAAATACAGCCGTGCTGTTAATTGCTACATTGTGATATTGGGACTTTGCCAGCTCTGACTATTAAAATAAGCTCTTGTGTGGATTGCAGTTTCTCTGCTACGCTTTAATTAGAATCAAATGAGAGGCAGAGATCGGGCTGTATTACTGCAATTCAATATATGTAAATAAGATAACTGGCTAATCTTTTTATTTTATTTCTGAGCCTCCATGCAATAGGCGGTTTAGTTATGGTAATGGGTTATCACTTTGCAAATGAAGTAGACTGCACTGTGAGATGAATCAAGAAACATGTAATCTTTGCTAGAGAGTCTAAATATTCCCCACCACCGCACGTGGCATCCGGAGAACTTTCTTGCCCAAGATATATGGTGCTATATTTTTAATGCCCATCGTGGCCTAGATTTTCAGCAATAGCTTTTGATGTTGTATTTCACTTGTCTAAATAAACGCGTGATCCATAACATGCTATTTACAATGCTCCGACAGATATTTCAAGATAAACTCTTTTAATGGAGAATCATTTGTTTGAGTACTTGAAAGGTTGCAGAGAAGGTCTACATAAATACTGTATAATGCAAATTTTAAATTAAGACCACAGCGCAGATAACGCTCATATTTCATACTGTATGTAAATGTGCTGCTTGTCAGAGAGCTGATCAGTGATTCAGAAATATGGAGTTTGAAAATGAGATCTACCGTGGGGCCCCTGAAGGGCCATTTTTTTTGGTATTTTCCATATAGGAAAGAAGATGGTATACTATTGTTGAAAAATCACCAACTAATGTTCCCCTGGGAAGATCTCCTTATGTCTCATGAGAATTGCAATTAGAAGTGGCCGCAGCCCTGGGAGTCGGGGCTCAGGAGCACGCCTCTCCTTTGCTTTAAGACAAGCCAGTCAGTTTCCTTCCTCCTGCGCCAGAGACAGTGTTAGCCAAACTCCATAGCAAGGACACCAGAGAGCGTTTAGAATGCACTCCTCTGCGGCAATGGAGAAGCAAGCACAGAACGGGCCAGCTTCCACTCAATCTGGGTCCTAGTTTGTCTTTGCGAATGACAACCATCTGGAACTCCTTTCTTGGGGGGTGTCCCAGGTCAAGCTGGCCGTTGGAACTATCCTCCATGGAGCCTGGGAAGCTCTGTCAGTGTCTGGAAACTCCCAGGACTTTGGAGACAACCTTGAGGCGTTTTCAACTTCTGCCTTGAAGCAGGAAAGCCAAGCCGCTCTCTGGTCTGGGCTAAACGCACACTTGGCGCAGGGCCTATTGAAATTTCCACCACGCCATTGTCCAAAGCTCCTGCTGTCGCAGGGTTTGCTTGGTGGACGCGCTCCAGCCCCCCAAAGGGAGCCAGCGCTCCCCGCAGACCGCTGCAGGGGCCCCACGTTTCCAACACCTCGTTGAATACTTGAGTGCAGGGGTAAAACATTCCTGTACATGTGTTGTTGGCAAAATCACAAAGGATTTCAGGCTGGTACCTCATCCATCTCGGTTCAGAAACAAAATGGAACCTCCTGGTCAACTGTCAAGAAAACAAAAGACAACTCCTCTTACCCCCGGTTTTCTGCCATCCTCTAAGCTGCCCGCAAAAGTGTGCCAACCCTGGTAACAATATATAATCAAAACATTGAAAATGCACAGTACACGTGTATAATGAAGGCACAGGGGCTGGAAAAGGAACGTAATAAGGTTAGATTTTACAAGCATAATTCCATATGTTGAAAGCATCTTGTAGTTATGTCAAATACAGATGAAGCTATAAATTACCCCAGAATCAAAAGTGTCAAGTTTCAGGCTAATGCCGAATATATATATACACAGCTTCAGAATTCGTATTAAAATATGAAAACATGCTAAACATGGGAAAGCTAACAACTGAACCAAAAGTGAGGCACAGTGTTACGAATGTCTGCCAACTGGTATTACTCACCGGGGTGATCAATCACACAGCAAACCTCTGCGGCAGGCGACCAGGAAAGCCGAGCCTACCTCTCCACCGTGGGTGTCTTGCTGTGGTTACTTCTGCAAGGATCCGCATTATTCCATTTGCTTGCTGTTAACCCTGAGAGGGCATGGTTAGCAAGAGGAAAACATTTACTCAATTATAATGTCTTTATTTCTACCTAGAATACACAAAGCTGTCAGCAATAGACAAATTAGTACTTTGGGCTGAAGCATATGCTCAGTTTATTCTATATTCGAATTCTAATAAATTATATCCATGTTATTACAAAAATCATAAGTGACGATCTGTCAGAACTATACACATATATGTCTAGAAATACACATGGGCTTTGAAAGCCGTCACATTTAGTCCTGTTGTGAACATCAGCTTCATTCCTCAACAGCGTTGTCTTTGGTTAGCTGTAATTTCCCTCCGGTTCTAAACCTATGACTCCAAATGCATCTTAACCCAGACAGAAAATAGTCCCTCGTAAGAGTCTTAAGACCCCTCGTGAGATTCAGCAAGGCAAACAGAAATAGTTTCTTTCTAGAGCTTCCCAGGCCGAGTAATCACATGGACCTGTTTGACAAAGTTGCAGTTGACAGATGCTTTCCATTCCACACCGCAACCACATCACGACCATGTCCCTGGCACCCTGAAAGGGTCTTCCTCGATATTTGGTGAAACAGCATCTGGTTTTACTGATTTGGGGTTGAATGCAAATGTTGGCCAATTTAAAGTAACCGTCGCAAAGGTGAAAATGGTACTTGTCTGGAAAGGTGGTGGAGGGTGTGTGCCCAGTGAGTACAGGAATACAATGAACCCACGGTTCATTTGGGATCCTAGACCACCCAGCCCATGGTGTTAGGAGGTGGGACTTTGGGAGGTGATTAGGTGGTAAGGGTGGAGTCCCTTGCATGGGATTAGAGCCCTCTAGGAGACACCACAGAGAGGTGAGGACACTGACCCATGAGACAGGAAGTGCCCCTCAGCAGACCCCAAACCTGCTGGTTCTTGACCTTGGACTTCTCCCTAGGGGAGCAGATGTGCTCTAAGCCTGGGCTGCGGCCTTGCTCCTAGCAGCCCAGTGAGCAGACACTTCTGCAGGGGTGCTTGGTATGGTTAGGTGCTGCTCAGCTCAGCATGTCCCCCATGGTGCTGGGTTGGTGGCCAAGGCCTCCACCTACCCAGGAATGTCATCCGGGACAGAGGAGACAGGAAAACATAGGTGTGATGAATGCCAGGTGCATGCTGAGAGCTGGCGCTAAGAACTAAGTCCACAAGGAAGGGCAGGATGAGAAGGTGGTCTCGCGGCCCACTGAGAGCCCTGCGCGTACAGAGGTTCGAGGATGGCATGCACTCAGGGCTACCCGTGACCCCAAGATCCTCTCTTGCTTACTTGCTCAGATCTTGGTAAGGAGATGCTTGTCTTCCCAGTGATTCCAATACGGAGAGCTTCCTTGTGATATTACGTTGAACTCCATCACGGATGAGTTTTGATCTACACAGGTTGTGAAACTGAATACACTGGACACTGTTTTTTTTTTTTTTAAGGAGAGAGTGACAGAGTTTTTCCTGTGGCTTTGATTGCTGCAACACTTCGTTGTGTATGTGGTGCTGGGGTTTGAACCCACATCCTAGCACATGCCAGGCAAGCGCCATAACTGCTGAGCCACTGCTCCAGCCCCTATACTGGATACTTTAAAGGGGAAAATTTCGAATGAGAATTGTAAAATGATTCAGTTGGTAACAATATTTAGGCAAAAATATCCTGAGTATGTTTATTTTTATTAATTGATTAGTGCCGGGTCAAACCCAGGGCCTTGCACATGCTAGGAAAACTACCACTGAGCTATAGTTCCAACTCCTGTTTGCTTGTTTGCCTATTTGTTTATTTTTCGTTGCTGTGGATCAACCCAGGGCCTCACACACGCTAGGCAAGTGCTCCACCTCTGAGCTGCATCCTCAGCCCATTGTAAGCTTTACACGGGTGAATTCATAAGCCATGTGAACTGCAGGGACAAGGACCTTACAGCATTCGATGTCATAAGCCATGTGAACTGCAGGGACAAGGACCTTACAGCATTCGATGTCAGATCCTGCCCCTGGGGATCTTTTTACTTGTCAGTAACTGTTGTTGAATGTGTGTGATAACAATACAAGCTAAAAAAATATATGTATGTATTAAAAAGAATTGTACAAATCCTACTGAGGATTTTCTACTGGTTCCTGGAATAGGACAAAAGAGAAGCTGCAGTTAAAAAAAAAATCCGTGAAATCCAAATAAAATATGTGCGGTTGTTGGGAGGTGCTTCTCGAAGGCCCTGTGGAATTTCAGCAGATATTCGATGGTCATGTAAAATGCACCATGGGGGAAGCTGGTGAAGACGGTACTGCTGAGCAGTTCTTTTGTAAGTCTACACTGATTTCAAATCCAACTGAGGCTGCCATGCACATGGTAGGTAGGGAATGAGCACTGATCGCACCTGCCTCGCCCTCGCGTGGTCTTGCCATATCATGTTTCCTGGACCAACGTGCCATTCTTCCTCTGCTGTGAATCTGTTGGGTGCCAAACACAGGAGGGAGGGGAGAGAGCAAAGAAAGTCCCAGCCTCGTTCTTGTTGCCACAGGACGCTGTTCTGTAAGAAAGGTCCCCACTTGTGTGCCTGTGTCCTTTCTGAGTGGACGCCATGGTGGCAGAGCCACCAGTGGTGACACATTTGCCTCCCAGATACATAAGGTGGCTGCTTGTTCTTTACTTTCTACTTCGAGACGAAACTAGTGCTTTCAGACATCTTGAGAATGCTATAGTTCATCTTCAACAGATAGAATTTTGTTCTTATTTTGTTAAATGTTACATTTACATAATTGTGTATGTCATTGGCGTTTATGAGGATACACAAGAAAAGTGAAAGTTTTCCAATCTAAAGTATAGAGAATTATTAGTCTAAAACCAGTACGGCACAGGTAAGCCTCTCTGCGATGACTCGCACATTGGCATCTGGGAACCAAATAGACTTTAGATAATGAGGGTAAATTTTCTTCTGCTCTAAGATTAGTTGCTTATTCTTTGCACAGAAGTTACACTGGTGTCAGGGATGATTTTTTTTTTAAATCACAGAATATATTGCTTTAGAAATTCCTGACAGTCGGCCAGATAACATTGCTCGTGGTTGTTTTCATTTGTGGAAATTAAGTGCCGTTAAAAGTTTATGTCTTGGTTTAGGTTACTCAATTCAGCTAAAATCGCAAAGTGACCATTGTAGAATAACATCAGGTGATTGAAGAGTTAACTGCACAACTCACTGTTGTCGAAATAGTCTTATCTCTAGACACAAAGATATTTATATGAAAACTGCATTCTTTACGACAAACTGGAATCTTATTTTGCTGTGGCCAAATGCAGCGGACATCTGTTGTTTTTGCCCACATGGCCCATATTCCTCCCATGACTATTAGCAGGCGCTGGATTTGGGGGGAGACCCACCCCCTCCACCCGCGGGCTCATCCTCGCCCACACTCCCAGCCCCTCACTGGGAGGGTGGACTGGTGACTCAGAGCAGCTCAGACATCACAGTCTTTCCTGTTGGCCATCAAGATTGGCTCACAACGAGGGTGTGTTCCCCGCCAGACCAGAGAGAGACAGTCCAGAGACTCATACCGGGGTGACTGGAATAGGACGCTCTGGTTCCTGGAAATGGACCTTGTAGGGCGTCAGCCTGGAGTTCCGGAGCCAGCACTGGAACAAGCCCAGAATAGCCAAGGAAAGATGGAGGCTGGGTGGCAGGGACGCAGGAAGGGCAGACTTCAGTTAGGGTTATAGGTTCTACCTAATTCATAAAATTTCCATACTGGTCTTCTTCCTTAATGTGTTAAACTCAGGGGAAGCTTATACTTGCATTCCTGTCATAAATAAGTACTGAATGTGCACAGCGTAAGCCGGGGAAAGGGATGAAAGGGTCCACGTAGCTGTTCACTGAGCCCTCACATGAAATGCTCCAGAACCTTCCTCAAAATTGATTGACTTTTAACAAAGGTCTGAAATTTTATCTTCTGTAAATGAAGTGTTATAATTTTATCTCAAGGAGGGCAATTAGTTCAAGAAAATCCCTGGAATACAGGCTTTAGCATCTGATGACCTGGTTCAAAGCCTAATTCAGTCTGATACTATATGAGCCATAAATTATTTAGGGTATCTTAGTATCGATTTCCCTGTCTGCAAAGACATGCCTAGATCAGACATACATAGATCAAATAATTTTTGAGCACTGAGAAAATATTTACAATGTATACATTATTATGCCTGATATAACATTGCCAGTATTTAATATATTTACTTAAGATATGATTCCTTACAGGTCTTCACCAATTTCACATTTTTGGTTCAGTGTCCAATCAGAAAGTCTTTTAATTTACATCTCTGGCCCAGGTTTTATATACGTGCCTCAGTTTCCATGCAGCTAGACCATGCATACTGTGTAGAGCCACTCGAACGTCTCTCGCACACATGAGCCCCACCATGTCCAAAACCGAGTCCATACTGACTCCTTCAGCCTAAGCTCACCTCTCCTTCTGCAGACTGAGCGTCAGGAGATGCAGGTCTCGCTCACTCCCACGTCACATCCACAGCCCGCAGCCTCTGCCTGGTCTCTCTCCCTCCTTCCTTCACGTTTTGCTGTCCACGTAGCAGTCAAAGTGATTTTCTCAGTTAACTGACAATGGCTTCTCACTGGTGTTTCAGGATAAAGACCCAGAACCACATTCCCTTTCCATCTGCTGTCTGCACCTGTCCAGTCCCAGCTCTTAACCCTGGCCAGCCACAGGCTCCTTACCACTCCAGAGAGTCCCAGAGATTGTTTTCATCTCTCCTATGCTTGCTCTGTTTTGCAGGCTGCACACGGAGGTTGAACATGGAGGTTGTACATGGAAGTTGCACATAGAGGCTACACATGTAGGTTGCACACAGAAGTTGCACATGGAGGCTACATACTGAGACTGCACATGTAGGTTGCACATGGAAACTGCACTTGGAGGCTATACATGGAGGCTGCACATAGAGGTTTGCACATGGAAGCTGCACACGGAGGCTCTCCATGGAGGCTATATACAAGCTATACTCAGAGGTCACATATGGAGACTGCACACACAAGCTGCACATGGAGGCTACATATGGAGGCTGAATATGGAGGTTTGTCCGTGGAGGCTGCACACAGAGGTTATACATATGGTTTCATTTGCCTGAGAGAATATAATACTGTTTCCCCTTCCTTAATTCTCTTCCCGTGGTTTAATCTTACTTATCTATTGTGCCCCACTCTATCTGTTCCTGCCTCCAAGTATCCCAGTCTTTCTCCACCCCTGAATGGAGCAAGCATTGTGGTCTGTACTCTGCACTCTCATACCCCACTCCACATTGAATTTTGTTTCTATGTGGATACATAGATATAGATATAGTGTCGTAGAATTACCAAATTCATCGTCTAGAAGCTGACTCAACAGGTAGATCCACGGGTAGACACTCAGAAGGCAGGTTGTAAACTTAATTGGGAAAAAACTGCATTTCTTTTTTTTCACTGACCGACCTCAAACTGAAATTCATCATTGCCTACTGAATGAACAGAGTCAACATAAGCAATAGCTGGGACTGTCAGCAACAGACCACAGATACTTCTCATCACATCACTGTTATCGCTGGTTTCTTGAAACATCATTTAGGCTCATCATCATTTCTAAATTATGGAACCTGCTATATGTGCTTCGAGAATTACATCGTGTGCTGTTGTAAGGAAACATGCATTTTATCATACCACAGTTTTAAAATTACGTAGGTAATCCTTCATTATCACTGGTTTTGTCTATAAGCTGTGTACCTAGTGTATTTGACAAGTGTTCTGGGGAGGGATTCACAAACATCACCAAGCTGCCAGGTGACTGAGCTCCAGCCCTCAAGTAGACACCCCCTGAGGCCAGGGAACAAATCCTGGCAAATGGCAGGTCCCCGTAGGTGCGTGAAGTTTAACCTGGCATTGCTCACAAGCAAGTCCCATGAGTGCAGATGGTGCACCTGCCCCTGGAGGGGACCGTAGGCCCAGTGGCATGGGTGGCTTCACTCCCAACCCCAGGTGCATCACACTGGTATCCTTTCCAATTAAGTGGGATGATATCTGGCTCAGCAGATGGCATTTAAATTCAAAAAGATGCCGTGGGAATCAGTAGCCTATATAAGAGGCAGCTGGCAACATTGACCTTGGACCACGTGAAGACAGGTGAACAACTGCCACAATCTATTTTGCAAAGTGATGTTTTTAATTTGACTTGGAGCCAGTTTTCCAACTGGACAAAGCTTATGCAAACATCTGTCACCACCTTGTTCTTCATGCACAGTGGGCAGCTTGCACTGCAGAGGAAGCTCCTGGGCAGGGTAGGCCCTAGGAGAGGGACAGTGGGCACTTCCCAGTTACCCAGGGTGGAGATGCCTGCTGATGAGGGTGCCAAGCACCTTCCAGCAGGGACCACTTGACTTTGGAGTGGATTCTTCAGAGGATCTTGTATTTTTTCAGGGAAGATATTTAAAAGATGATACAGGTCAAGGCCTGCAGAGACCTTCAGCTGACTTTCAAGCGGCCCTGGAGCTGTTTCCTGAAGTGCAACAGGATTCAATGCATTTTTGTGAATCCATTATGGGTCAGGAACATGTTGTTTTGGTGGTGGGGAAGGCGGTCAGTGCATGAGCCAGTGGTGACCTAGGACATTTGGTGTCACTTTTCTGGTCTGAGCCAAATGGGTAAGAGGAGTAGGGACTATTGAGAGATCCCAATGACCATGGATATTGTTCTCTAAGAGCACCCAGAGTCACCAAAACCAAAGGACACAATCCAGAGAGGAACTGGGGTCTCTCAGAGGCAAAGTTCATGAGCGTGGACAGCGGACTACTGTGTCGGAATCGCCTGACTCCACGGGGGCAGGGCTTCGGTGTTCCTCATGCACACTAATCTTGAGAACTGTTATTCTCAGGGGTTTAAGGAAGTTAGGAGGAATGACCTCACTCAGCATGGTGGCCTTGGTCTCTCCCATCTCAAAGCCCTGCCAGCTGGCTGGGTGACCTCCCCATGTGGACAGTGCTAAATAGACTCTGGGCTGAGCATTTCTCTTCCCACCCAGTAAGGAAATGGCCTTTAACTTTCACCAGCAATGGGGTAATAGGTCCCTGTAGCTTGTCGCCATCAACACAGCTCTGAGTCCTGACTCTCAATTAGAGAGAGTTTAGTACACAGACACATTGGCCATGGACCCTGAGGGGGAATCTCAAACACCTTCCAACCTCACTCCCTTTCAGTGTCTGGCTTCGTCATCCTTCAATATCAAGAAGGAAGAAAAAGCATGTGGGTCCAGCCCTCAGCTCGTACCCCAGAGAAGACATAGGGCTGGATGGGAAGCGAATGCTGGAATCATGCCACCGTGAGCCTCTGAGTGTACGCAGTGTGCTCTCGACATGGAGGTGGCTGGAAAAATTAGTCCAAGCAGCAAAATAAAAGCAGAATTTGTTTGGAAATAAAACAAGATAGATGCACAACCTTCCATGACCTGTCCCCCTTTTGTAACTTGAGGGTTAGTGGAAAGTATGCCCTTAGCAATTATGTCCTCCACGTGGAACGCCGCATGCTTGGACGTGAGTACTCTTTATCATCCATAACTTCCTCCATCAGGAAAGTTTGTGCACTAAGCTGACGGGAACAAAGGCTGCTGAGGATGCAGAGTGAAATCATTCACTGGCAGGGAAAATTTATAGGCTTCCATTTGTTTTGGTGGCTCCTATATTCTTTGATCAGAGCAAGGTTGTAATGATTGCTGAACTGCTCCATATTTTGGTGAACATTTTTGTAGGCACAAGCATATCTCCAATGCATCTGCAAGCTATAACGAGAACAGATGTCATGGGTCTACCGCCCCCTCAAGAAACCACCTCTACAGTACTGAGGCCCCAGGGCACCCCTGCCTGTTTGGGTGCTCCCTATGCTACCCACCCCCATGCAGAACCAAACACCATTTAGACAACTTGAAAATCTTTCATTACTTAAGTGATCTGATCTTCCAAACTCCTTGCTAGACACACACTCCAGACCTTCACCCTGAAATTGCTTAAGAACGACTCTCCAAGACTAGCTGCTGCTTGTTCTGTTTTGTGTTTCTCCTGGAGGGCAAAACTACAAAAAGCTCTGGGCATTGTAGTAAACCACGTTTCTTTAATAAGAGCATAGGGGAAAGAAATCCTGCCATTTGTGACCTCAGTTGGAGAGTTCGGGAAGCCTGCGAAAGGCAGGCTTTTCTGGAAGGAGAATGGGAAGCAGGAACAGCTGGACAAAACAAGCTCCAGGGCACTGTATGAAGAAGAAATGTCACTCTTGTGATTCCAGGGTTGCCTCTCAACCTTCTGAATCGAATGCTTGGACATAGTCATGTTGCACATGTGTCCCTGCCTATACTTAGATACACTCGGTGAGCCTGACGTGCAGCCCTGGTTAGGAGCCACGGGTATGCTAGAAGCCGTGCCCCTCTCGCATCTCTTTCACCACCGAAGCTCACTGAGCTGTTCCAGGTCTCCAGCTGTGAGCAGGCACCCCTGAGGCACTGCGGTGGAAGCTTTGCATCCACCTTCAGGAAACCATGGTGAAACCGGACTGTGGAAAGCTGTATGTCAGCCTGAGAGGCTTGGGAGGTGTAGATCCTGCCGAGAGCTTGCCCAGCTGCTTGGTGGACGTGCAGTAGATGCCTGGGCATGGGCAACCCAGACTGTCCATGCTCCATGGCACCAGCAGTGCTGCTCTCAGCCTCTACGCCATCCTCAGTGCACAAACTTTTGACCCCATTCCACCCCATTGCCTCCATCTCTATACATCACATCCATGTTTCTGGAACAAAGAAGAGAAAAAAAGCAGAGGCCGGTCAGCTAAGAATAAGAGGAATGCCAGTCAAACTGGGGGAACAGATGCTTCCCAGGAAGCCCTGCCCAGCACATTTCCCAGCGGTCACAGCTGTGCCCCAGGGGCAACCAGGGCCGGAAGGGAATCTAGGCAGATGGTCATTTCTACTTAGGCACATGGTCACCCCAAACAAAACCAAGGTTCTGTTTGCAAAGGAGAATGAAAACTGAACAGACAACAAGGGTATGAGAGTAAGCATCCAGCCCTGGAGCGAGGTCAGAATGCTCAGTTCCACCTGAGTTCTGGACTTGTCACTCCAGTGGAGCAAGCATTCCTCTGTCCTTGGACCCGCTGCTTGAGCCAGTGCTCTTGGCAATGGCCACCTCCCCACTGCTCGTTGATCTCCTGAGTCCACAGCCCACTCCATGCTGCCTAGAACACATACCCAGGAACATGAACACCAGCTGCCATGACATTTTCCCCCACAATTGCCCTGTCCACATTCCGGTACCTCTTCCTGGTTGACACAGATATTAATGCAAGGCTCCATGTACAATTGCCTCATAGGATCATACTGTTCTGTTCAGGGCTTTAATAAATTTTATTAATAAATTTATTATGTGAGGGTGCTCACAAGAGTATGGGGTTTATGCACAGTGCCATCCGACTTTGGAGGAGGATCGGGGGCCAAGACTGGAATATTCTGAGGTAATATATTACTTCTGATTTTGCCTCCATCCAATCCATGAAAAATGTATTCATATGTATTGTAGCTATCTTTATTGTGCTTTCTTAAATTTGATTGTGAGCATTTTCCACAATTGCCTTCCTCCCATAACCAGATTTCACAGGTTTAATTAGTCCTTAAGAACCAGGCTCATTTGGTGGTTGTTTTTTCTTTGGCCCTGGCCGCATGCTGGCCCCTCATTTCCTTCAAGAGATTAATTTAAAATTCTGGAGAAAGTTTTGGTTTTGACCACTGGGCAAAGCTGTCATTCAGAATGAATTGGTCTGGAATTTCTCAATATTCAAAACCCCTTTAAAGCTGGTCAAAATAAAAAAGAAGATGTTGAGGATCATGACCCGCTTGCTGAGGACACACACCTCTGCTCATAACTAGCACTGCCTGCTGGAGTTATGTGAAATCAGGTTCTGTTATTGGTATTCAACATGAGCAGTTATATTTTCCTAATAATAACTTCAATAATAATATAACCTTTGTTCAACATGGGCACCTGGTTAGCTAAATGAGACCCCAGCTGTCAGTGAAATACCTACCTCAATATAGGAGCTAAAAGTTAATAAATTCATAATATGAGCAAAGAAAATAATAATGATGCTTTGCTTCCCCCCAAGGAATTCCAAGCGCTGTGTGGGTACCATTTCATTATTCCCCATATAAACCTTAGGTGTATGGTAGAAAACTTTTAAAACCTCACGAGGAACTGGCTGTGGAATTGCAGCCTGCTTTCTCCAAAATCAATCCCAAAGCCACCCGCTCCCGCATCTGCATGGTGCTCATGGGATCCACACTGCCCGGCCCTGTCCTGGTCCGCAGAGCGCACAGCGAGCCTCCCCACGCTCATCTTCCTTCTTTTCCTCCGGGAGGTCACTGCTCCATGTCTAGCACCCTCAGACGTGGCCATGGCTGTCCCAGTCGCTTCCTTCAGATCCGAGTCTTGGTCACCTTCTTGAGCATACCCCGAGCAGCTGCTCCCCACGTTGCTTCTCATCCCGCAAGCACGCGTTCCTCCCAGCCCTGCCTCGCTCGCGTTGCTGTTGCTTCTTGCTGCTGCTCATGGTCTGCTGCGCCTCGCCCCTGTGGCTCCCAGCCTGAGTGTGGGCTCCTAGCTGGCAGCAAGCAGGGCAGTGAGCTGTGCCTTGTTGTACCCTCCAGGGCTGAGCACAAAGCCTGGCGCACAGCAAGTGTCCCTGAATGTGACACGAATCACTGAATGGGTATTGATGCAGGTGGCCGCATCCCACAGCCACATCTAAATTCAGAAGGTGTGTGTGTGTTTTTGCGCAAGTGTGGACACACACTGGCAGCTCTTATTTTCCTCCGAGCTCTCCGCTGGACTTTGAGGGGACCCCTCACTCAGTAGCACCAAGTTTGCCCTCTCTGCAAGCAATGCCCAATATCCAATCTCTGTTCCTATGGAGAAGCACACAGCCTGCATTTGAGTCTCTTGTTTCTTTTTCCTGGCAAAGCCTGTGTTCCTGTTGAGCTGCCCTATAATAGAAAGATCCTTGCTTTTAATCCAGGGGCTAAATTATTCTAGATTGGATAAGGCAAGGAGTATGAATTGGTACAAAGACACAAGGGACGGTGTCCAAAGCCAAGCAGGTGGAAATAAAATTCCATCTGCAAAGGTCCCTCTCATTAATGCTACAGATCTTGTTACATTAATGAATCCCTTCTAATGTCCCTTTTGACTGTTGTGAGTTTATCAAATTCCTTGACGATAGACCATAAATCTAATTGTCCCTTCATGGACTTTTTTTTTTTGTTTCCTAAGCAAATTTCTTCCAGGTATTTGAGTATGAATCAAGTCCTGACTTTAATTCACTGGTGGGAATCAGCCTCCTTAATAAACTGAGAAGCCGAGGCCACACTCAGATACTTAGCTGCTAATCAAATCCTCCTCCTTCCTTCACAGAGGTGAGAAATCCTCTGAGGGCTGGGCAGTCAGAGTCATCCTGAGCATGGGTTGCCCCCGCAGGGAGTCCATTCTTTATCACTCTCGCATCTCCACCATTTGCAATCTCATCTGGTGGTGGACATAGCCTTTGTGCTTTGCCCTGTTTGGGGAAGTACCGCCACCGCCACCGCCACCGCAGAGCCTTCCCAGCCCACACTATCAGCTTGTAATCCACCACCTCATCCTGGTTGTGCATGGTGAAATAGAGTTGCATGTGTCTGTGCTATATGTCAAGGCCTCCTATTTGTCAGAGTATTAGTGGTCCAGTGTCAACATAAATACATCTGTCCATAAATCTTGACAAGTATAATGATTTGTTGCATTTGAAAGGCATGACTTGAACATTAGCCCCTTTTTGATTCCTAACATGATTATCTTTAAAGCCAGGCATTTCAGGTACCTTCTGAATTGACTTCTGTCAAGTGATTGAGCAGCTCCTGCTTACTTATCTACTCCTAGGAAGTTAATGCTACCATGGCCCCTGCTGTGGCGGGCTCCAAGGCCACCTAGACTGTGGCAGAAATTACTTTCTCGATATGCCCATTATTCTTTGCTGCGGAAAATCCTTCCTCCTCTGGCTCTTGTTTTGCTTTTGAGTAGAACACCGTTGTCTTTTCGTTTTTTTGCAGGGATGTGGGTTTAGTACATTCATCAAGTGAAGTATTTCCTAACACTCAGCTGAGAAACTCAAAAAAAACTGGAAGAAAGAAAAGAACAAGCTTGAAAGCAGGCCTCTGGTGTGATAGCGAATGGCTTTAGAGTCACTTAACAGTGAAATCTACAGATCTAAGAGGAAGGAAGCACCATTTCGTGGTTAAACAAAAAGAGCTCTTCTCCATGCAGTAGTTAGCATTTATTGAGTGTTTATTACGTGCCAAGCCCTATGCTAAGTGCGTCATATTCCATATCTTACTAAATCTTCCCAACAACCCATGGGACCCTATCAAGCTCACTGACCAGGCACAGCTTGTAAGTGGCCCTAGGCAACAGCTGGACAGGGTTAAAGTGCAAAATCGACCCTGCTGTCTGAACAAGGGTCGATTTGTTTCAGTTCCTAAAGCACAGAGTGGTGCTCCACGATCTGACACTGTTCTGAAATGTGGGCAGCAACACCGGAAAGTGCATAAGATTACCCAGGGGTGCTAACAGGTGCCTGAGATGACTCTGAGCCCTGATCTTTACCAGTTACTTCCTCACTTGGAAATCTCTCTCTTGTCAGAGAATTGTATTGCAGTAGGCTTTGGAATGCTGGGAGATTCAAAATATGTCATTCTTTTTATTTGGAATGCTGGGAGATTCAAAATATGTCATTCTTTTTAAACTATGGCCATTATGCTCATTTGAAAAACTATTAAATCCTATAACTTACAGTTTTATTTTTTCCAAATCTGCTTGATTCACATTCCTTGCCTTTCTCCCTTCTCACTACTGACGTATCTACTCTGTGGACCCCTCTTAAGCCCTTCAGTTCCAAGCAGCTTTCTTCCTGTGGTTTCTGCGATCCCTCTGAACGCTGCCTCTGTTTAGATACAGCAAACGGAACTGCCCTTCAGGAAAAAGACAAACCCAGGCGCTACCTGTACCGCGCACAGCATGCACGTCTAGCGGGGTGTGCTGTGCAGCCATCGGGCGACACTCTGCGACTCTGGGCAAACCCTGAATCAGATCCAAGTCCATAACACGCCCTGGCGGGAACTAGATACCCGAGTGCAAACGTGGCAGCCGGCACGCACGCACTGACATAGGAACATGCGCGTAGACGTGAGAAATCACAAGTCCAGGGCGCCGGCGTGGCACCTGGTGCAGGAGCGGTCACGTGCACGCCGACCTGCTCGTCCTGTGTGTCTCCGTGAGAGCCTGCACGTCCTGTGCGTTGACGTGGGACCTGGCACCTGGAGCGGGACCGGGCACCTGGAGCGGGACCGGGCACCTGGAGCGGGAGCGGGCACGTGCGCGTAGACCGGGCACCTGGAGAGGGAGCGGGCACGTGCGCGTAGACCAGGCACCTGGAGGGGGAGCGGACATGCGCGTAGACCGGGCACCTGGAGCGGGAGCGGGCACGAGCGCGTAGACCAGGCACGTGCTGCAGCAGCGGGCACGTGCACGTCGACCTGCCTCTCCTGCGAGTCTCTGGGAGCCGCGGAGAGGGAGCTGATGCGGGAGCAGGCACGTTCTGCATGCTGACCAGGAATGGGACGCGCTGTCGCACGCAGGTGAGCGGGAAGGGCGCAGCTGGAAACCACGTGTGCCCGCCCAGGGCTGTGGGGACGACGCAGGGAGGTGGTGCCAGGCTTTTGGGGAAGATGAAAACCACGGAGACGTGGAAGGGTGGCTCAGCGAGGAAGCCTACATGTGACGCCGTAGTGGCACAGCGATGCTGGCTCTGGAGCTGGGCGCGGTTCCCAGGCTCACTGGGAGAAGGCCTCCCCGGGCCTGGCAGGAAGGACAGCACCGCGGCCACATCCAGGGACACAGCTGAGGGTGGCTGGCTTCCGGAGGGGGCTTCTCCGGGTGCATGAGCTGTACCCCAGCGGTGGCCACCCCTGGGCTTGGAGGGCAGCACAGGCCTCTGCCACCCGCTGGACCTCCTCGGAGGCTGCATGGCTGCCGCGCCGGGCCGCTACGCAATTCGTCTTGCTCCAATGCCCAGGAAGACCCCTTTTCCACCCATGGGAAGAACTGGGAGCAGCAGGGAGGCGGAAACTCGCACCCAGGCTACCTTTTCCTTGGACCGTTTCCAACGGGCCCTGCCTTAAGGGGCTGCCTGGCAGGTGGCAGGACAGGTGTGCGCTCTTTCCTTCCAAATTGGGTGGGCCAACATTTCCTGCCAAAACACCAGAGAATGTGTTTTAGGCCACGTGGGCCTCAAACACCTGTGGACCTGCTCAACTCTGAAAGCTGACCCAGGTGAGCCAGCCTCCCAGTGCTCCAATAAAGCTTTATTTACGAACAAAAGGGTAACTGGAAATGGGCTGGATTTGGTTCACCTGCTGCAGCCGTCCATGATGCATGATGGGAGAAAGTATAAATGTGTATTCTTCCTCCACCAGCTTGAACCAGAAAATGCGTGTTCATGATAATCCTTTAATTGAGTTTAGTTTACACGCCTTCAAGTCACGCACTTAAAGGGTGTAAGTTCGTGGTTTCTAAAATACTCATAGATATATGCAACCAATACTGTAACGTATTTTAGAACGTTTTCCTTGCCTCACAAGGAAGGCCTGCAGTCTTCAGCTCTTATTCCCTTCTGCAGTGGGAGCCCTCTACTAGGCCTTTGCACCCACCAGTCCCCTTGCCATGTATAGATTGATGTCCACTGGACCCTTCCTACAAGGGAAGCCATGTCATATGTGCCCTTCTGTGTCTGGCTTGTCTGTGCCTCAGCACATTTTTAAGGGTTGCCCGTGTTGCAGTGTGTATCTTAACACGCTCCATTCTTTTTTATGCCCAAATAATATTCCATTATATGATGCAGACTTTACCAATCTGTTCTGCTAACGTACATTTGAATTGTTCTAAAAATATTCTTGAGCTTCTTAGCCTCTTCAATTGTGTCCCCAAAATCTCTAGAACTTAAAAGTGAAAAAAAAGTGCTTGGATACATACACACACACACACACACAGAGAAAGCTGTTAGGTAGAAGGTATCATGGGGTGAATCTGATCAACCCTGGACTGTCCTTTGTCCTCTGTTAAAAGTAGTAGTTTTCTGTGGTCAGAAAATTGATAAGCTCCACTTTAGCCAAGAACCAGGCTCCCAGGCACTCCCTAGTAATGATGGTAAACCTGTGCCACAGAATTCTACCCAATGGAGTGAAAGGTGAGTGTGTCATGCAGTCCCTGAAACGTGCCAGGTGTCTTGCACACTGGGTGGAGCAGACAGCCTCTCTCTCCCTGCGGCTCCTGCCCTGGCACACGGACATTCAGCAAGCAAGCAGACACATTGAGATGGTGATAACTGCCAGACTTGCGAGTGGAATGAGGGGAAAACAGCCAGGGTAGAGTTGAGGTCAGGACAGGGCGTGTGGAGGGGGACTCACATGGCTGAGACGGGGATAGCGAGAAGCTGGCCACAGGTCATCTGGGGAGGAGTCTCCAGACCTGGGGTGCCAAGGCATTTGTGGGCTTGACATGTTCATGCAAGAGAAGGGAAGCGCCCGAGCTGAAAATGGGTGGTTCGTGTTTAACCTGTGTACACAGAGAACTGTTCATGCGGTTTACCTGTCTTCAGCATCCCACGTTGAGCTTCCTAGAGGTTTATGTGGCGACCACTGAAAAGGTGGCTTTGTAACAAGCTATTGACACCCTGAGCTTCCAGATTGGCCAAGTTCTGCCATTTCTGTGCCATCTCACCCTTGGGTGCTCTGCCAGCACTTCTGCCAGTTCCTCTTTGGACTGGCAGGAGGGAGCTCTCAGGTGACCTGGAAGGGAGAGATGATTCACTCCTGTCCTAGGTGCTGGTGCACCTAGGCAGCGTGGACACCCCACTGTGCCCCACAGAGGCACCAGCCAGGCTGGCCATGCTGCCTCTCCGAGGTCTGCATTCTCTGCGTAGCTGCCCTGAGTTCCTAAGGTACCAGCTCTGCAGAGCTCCTACTCAGCCCCAATTCTTTACTCATCTCTCTGCCCTAGGAGTGGGGGCCGAGCCTGCATTTGCTGTTACCCCAGCATGTATCTGTGAACCCTAGCGCTAGCTCCACAACTTGTGGGGAAGTGTAGACGTGCATCGCTCAGATACAAAGCTTCCTTCCTCCAAGCTCTCTGACGTGCTCACTTATCCCCCACCCCCATCCTTATTTGCTATTTAGTGTTCTAAGTAAAGAAAAATTAACACTTGAAGTCATAGTGCAATTTTACCGCTCGTTTTAGTATCATGCTGTGCCTGTTTTAAATACAGGAGGAGAGCAGTTAACTCATAGATGGAATCGGCAAAATTACAGTTCGTATTTCATGGCTCCTCCCTGTGTGTGTCCTTCTCATCAGATCAGTAGGTCTGCCACACAGAACTGCGTTATCTCATTTCTGACACACCCAGATCCGAACACCCTGGGCGTCAGTGTCTGTGGCCTCATTGCTGGGACTCACTTTGAGCCCTGCGGACCCCGTGTCCATGTCTCTGTAGTGTTTGGGGCCTCTTGCAGGTGACACACTTGCCTAGCATGTATCGCCTGTATCTCTGCTGCATCATATGCCACCTGCAAAACACCGGGTCACAGATGTAGTAATCGAGGATTTCAAAATGGTGCCAGCAGAGCATCAGAACAAGCCCAGGGCCTTCCTGAGAGGACCCGGGGACCGGGACAGCACAGGTGGCATCCGGGCAATACTCAGGTGCAATCAACTTGCACCCTGGAGCACCTCCAGCTTTCTCCTGGGCTCACATTGGGTGTCCGGGAGGAATGAAAGTGGCGACCTGCTGGCTGACATCTCTGATATTCTAGGAAACACCAGGCGGCTTTGCCTGTGCCTTGGAAGGAACGAGTTTTCCACGCTTTTTGGAAATTATGGCCTTAGGATCACTGCAGCACAAAGGTTCCCCACTCTTCCTTACAGCTAGTGCATGCTTCATGCAAATTCTGCAAATGTGAAAGCCTCGTTTACTAATAATATCAAAATATGCGGGAGATCTTGTAGCTCTGGCATAAGTTGTCTACACTTTTCCACCCGTAACCGAACGAGCCGTACTTGCAAATCTCCAGGTTTTACTTGTCACCAGTAGTGGTCTCTTACTTGACCAGCGTGAGCCGTGTTGAAGTCGCACAAGCTATGAGAATTCTGATTTTCAGAGAGGAGGGCCTACTTCCAAGCCCTGGTTTTTGCACACATTGTCAGCCTTTAACTTACACATGTACATTTAATCACTCGAGGGGAAGCACAGGCATCCTGGGTGGCCGTTTTAATGACCAGTCTAATTTGTGTGGTGTCTGCAGCTCCGTATTGGGCTGTTCCACTATGAGAAGTGGCAATGTCCTTGGAAGGCACACAGGGTTCCTATTGGAACCCCCTTTTCAGAAGCCTAGGTAGACCTTGCAGAGCATACTCAGTGAATCACAGTGTGAGCGAAATGACAGGAATATTCCCTCACTTCTCTTCAGCTTGACCCACAAATTACCAAACTATAATGTTCCAAAATTGAAAATAAATCTTATTCTAATTCTTTCCTTGCTTCCTAGAAGAAATGTTTTATTTGGTGATTTATTACAGAAGACCCAGTCTGGCAAAGAGGAAAGAAAGGCACTTGATTAAGCAGAGAAACCTTTCTCGCTAGAGGTACACAGAAGGACAGAAAACATACTAGACATTTCTAAAGATCACAAATTAGCAAACACTGAAGGTGGACTGTTTAAAAAAAAAAAAACAACCACCATAAGCTATTAAACGACATTCCAGGAGGAATCGCATCCCCTGCGCCTTTCTACTTTCTGGGCTCCCAGTGGGGTTGGCTGCAGATGGAAGCGGCTAGGGTGACCCTTCACTTATTTGGGGAACACAATTTTCCATCCTGCCATTTCCTGGCCCCCAGACAAGAGTTATAAAAATATGTCATTGTAAGCAGCCTGGAATAAATACTCAGATCCTCAGGGTTGTTCATCATTTCTCAAATGTCGTCCCCGGTTCTGCAATCCCAGCTCTTTGTTATACTGGGGAGGGTAGTTGTTTGGAGTACGCTAGGATGGTCAAGCCCAAGGGTCATTCTGTGTGAGTGAGGGGGCTTCGTGGCTTGCAGCCATGTGGCTCACCCAGGACATCTTAGATGGATTCCTGGGTTGAAGGTGTCACCATCAATCAGTTAAAACCAGACTAAGTGCTTTGTTCTATTTGATAGGATTTTTCTTAATTGATCTGTGTCCTGTTGGCCAGTGAATGAAATAAAATTGTATGGTGGCATCGGTGCCGGGATATCAGGTGCTTAGTGCACAGGGCTAGTTGTGGAATTCCACCTGAGAGCCGGGAACCGGAGAGGGAGAGGTCAGCTCACAGTGCCTGTCCCGCAGGGGCTCACATCTGTGGGGACAGATGAGCACGAGCAGATCAAATGTGGTCAGTCAGTCCTCCTCCCCCAGAATGCCACCTACCTTTCACGGTGACCCTTTTGGTTTGTATTCATTCCATTTTTTTAAAGTCCTGTGTATGTGGTGTTCATTTAACATAAAACTAGATTAGTTATACTTTCAGCATATGAAGGTTGCCTCAAGCGAAATCTAGATTATTCTGTCTTTAGACATGATCATTCTATATTTTTATTGGAAAATGTAGGATCTGCAGCCATCTGGAGGGTGGCTACACATTAGGTCTTATTTTGAACCAAGTTGCAGTGGATTAGTGAACTTTCCCTGAACAGAGAATGTGCGTCTCACATCTGTTTATAAGCAGGCCCGCCAGCCACGAGGTGCGTGTGTAAACATGGCCACCCATGGTAGCAGGAGGCCTGTCACAGCGAGGATCTGGCATTTCACGTGACCTTAAGAGCTCCGGAGGCTCCTAGTGTTCAACGACAGCCTGCTCCGTTTGTTAAATAAATAACAATACTCAGCTTCCGTATTGTTGTATTCTGCCTTTCAAACGCTTCCTGTAGCATGACTTTGCCAGTACGAAGCTGGCTTCGTAAGTGATTTGTCTGTAATCAGGCAGTTTCAGACCTTTTACTTCCTTCGACTGTGCTGAAAAGCAATTCAAGAAGACTTAAAATTCCCCCGGGGGCGGATTTTATAGCAACAGGGAAAGCGCGCAAACCTTGCACTCACAGCCAATTTCTTTCTTCAGTGAGAAAGCAGCATTGGCACAAATGGTTTAACGCCATCGTAAAACCACTAACCATTGGGTATTAACATGCTTTCTATCATGAAGTTTTTATTGAAAGTGATATTTGGAAGCTACTAATTTGGCGGTGATTTGTACCCTCCAGCACTTACGGCAGTACTTCCCTTTGCTTGGAGGGCCCGACCACTCTGGAGCAGAGGTGGACACTCAGCCTGCTGCTGTGGGTGGCTTGGATTTCACCCCCAGGTGAGCTCTGCCAAAAAGAAGCACGTGCCACTGTGTCACCCACCCTCAGCCCTGAACTCGTGCCATGCCCCATGCGTGGCGAGGTCAGTGCTCGCCGGAGGCCAGTTGCAGCAGTACAGGGCAGCAGTGCTGGTCCTAGTATCGGCCCTCCACCAAGCACATGGGAAAGCCTGTTCATCTCCCAGAGAGAAGTCAGAGCAGACTGCACACACACAGAGATGGGAGACGTGCCTCCGAGAGAGAGGGGAATGTTTGTGCCCGCCTTCTCCATCCCATCTGGCACATGATGGGAATAAACTTGTTGGGTGAAAGCTGGACTGGGACCATTACTCCAGGAACCCTCCAGCCCTGCAGGAGCACGTCAGCTGAGGTATAGGTGGACAACACACAGGAGCCACGCACGCAGCCAAATGTGAGCCCTGCACACACCACCAAGAAAAACCTGGGCCTTTCCCAAAAGGAAGTGAAGACAGACCGTGCGCACGGAAATAGCGTTTGTGCCTCCCTGCCATCTGGAACAGGAGCCCGGTGGGAGGAAGCGGGCGGGGGAGCGAAAGGCTGCTTTTCCCCTTAGCTGCACGTTAGATCTGGTTGTACCCAAACCACTGAGGGTCAAACCTCAGCCAGAATTGCCCTGGAAATGCCGCTCTCGTATCAGGCTCCTGGTGAGACACCACGTTATTCTCCACTGGAGAGATGCTTGCAGGGCCATTTTAAAGTGTTTGTGTGTAGCAGACCTTTGTGTGTGAGCAGTTAAACTCTGTCCTTAAGGCTTTTACTCTTGGGAGAACTTGCCTGCTGGTGAAGTTATAAGCAATTACGGGGCGGGGTGGGATGTGTTGTGGTTAGCAGGGTTTCGTGTGATCGTTTCACTTAGTTCGGTTGGGTTTGTATGGACCAACCCAAGTCCTGCCAGAGAAAGCAGACTGCACGACCTCATGTCACCTTCCAGATCTTACACGAGAATCCTAGCAGGGTTTTGATAAGAAAGACCTGAGCGCGGCTGAATGGGATCCGGGAAGGATCCCACCCCCACCTGGCGCCAGGACTCCACTGTGCGCTGGCTTATGAGCGCCTGCCTCACAGACTCTGCTCTCTGCACTTGTTCTACCCCACAGCTCAAATACGGTGAAGTCTCACCTCTCGGGTTTCCCCTCAGTTCTTTTCAATATGTCTTCAGTGTTGATCCAAGGAAAGGGGAGCTTGTCTCTTGAGCCAGTCTGTCTGTGGAGTGACCAGGCAAACCAAAGGGAAGAAGCCCAGACGGAGTTTCCACCCTTTTCAGACTCCCAGCCTCTCCAAAAACTTAAGTGATGGAGACAGGACAAGTTTCAGGAGTTCCCCTAACATTGCTTTAAAAGCAAGGAGGGAAAGGCTCCTCCCAGCTCCGCAGTTAACTGAGCAACTTGAACGGCTCTGTGTCCCAGTGAAGAGATTGTGCCATGCCCTGTTTGACTGCTCAGAGGTTGTGAGCCCAAATGGCATTACCGCAGTTCACCGCAACTTGTTACATATTTTGTAAAGAACCAGAGGAGAGCATTTTGAAACTTGCAAATACGAAGAAGTGATAAATGTTTAAGGACTGATGGTGCTAATCACCCTGATTACCATTACCCCTGTAGGCAGGTATCAGATTATCACACTGTAATAAATATGTACAATTATTTTGTGACAATAAGAAAGAAATTGGCGTGACCCGTGGCTCTGGGGCATGGTGATTTGTACAGTTTGGCTTTTGTGGAGTTGAAGTTTCTTCTGAGTTCCTCTTTCCCTTCCATGCACACATACAGCAATGACAGAAGTTGTGAGTGGAGCTAGAAATCCCACCGTGCCTCCAACAACCTAAGAAATGCCTGTGTTCAAGGACGGCATGGCCAGGTGGGCTCGCTCTGCTGTCAAGCTGGGTAGTTCCCACTCTGGTCTGAGCAGACAGGACTTCTCTATTCAACATGTGGAATACAGCAATGAATATTCACTTCCTACTGGTTTTTGGCAGAACCTAGCAAGGCTGCCGGGTGGGGGAGTCCTTTTCTTCTTTACCCTGGATTTTGCGAATCTCCCTTGAAGAGGTGGAGCAGTCTCTGCAGGAATGCCAGCCCCACTTCCAGAACCTACTTTGCTCTTGTTATGTATATCAGAACAATTAACATCTAGTTTTGCCATACAAAGGACTTTCTCTCCTTTTATGTTTTAGTTCTTAAAATTCCCAGAATGGTGTACAGTAGAAGTGTGCACTTGAGAAATTAGTGCCGTATGTGATAAGACAGTTGGGTGAAATTTTTAGGCTGTCATTAAAAATGATTATAATTAGGACAAACTACAAGAAAATGCTTTAAAATTGAGACCCGAGTGAATTACAAATTAAGGGGTGTATTATGTATCATCATGTTGAAGGGCTGGGCCTTACCGTCACACTCCCATTAACAAGGACACAGCTGCCTGCGTGCACCCGGTGCGGGAGGTGTTTGCTGAACAGCCCCAGATCCGCAGTATCTAACAAGACAGCACTTTGTGCCCAGAGGAGTAGACCAGGAACAAAAGCAGACGCTTTCTCCCAGTTCCTTCCGCAGAAGGACATTAATACTACGTCCAGGCCACATTATCCATCCAGAAGGAGGTTCCAGTTCATCTGGGGTGAAACTCTGTGTCCTTCCAATAATTTTCCCCCCTGGGCAGTGAAAGCCTTAATTTCCTTGCCTTCATTTGGGGAAATTGGAGTAATGAACCTTTTGACCTGCGGGGTGTCTGGTGATGTGTAGGCCATGTTCAACCTGCCACTGGCAGGTTCCGTAAGGTACAAGGTGGGCTGTGGTGTTCCTCATCAAGGCACAAATGGTGTCCCCCACTTCCATCTTCCGGGGGTTGTACCCCACATCCTGATGGCACCCCGCCGCCCCCAGGGACTGGGATATGTCTTGCTCATACTAAGGTCAAGCCTCGCTGGGAGCACTGGTTCGACACCCTGCCAAGCTAAGGGCATCCTAGCCTTTGGGGCTCTTTGCGAAGGGGAGGGGATGGCAGAGAAACTCAGGCAAAAGGAGCAGGCAGGAAGCTTTTGTTGTCTCAGTATCTTGAAAAAAGCCCAGGCCTAGCGGTGGGGGTGCGTTCAGTAGATGTTGAATAAGAATTTTCTAGGCGACTGTCAGGCAGAAGCTCTTAGAATAAGGCAGATCGAGAAAGCTCTGGGCTCACAGGATGAACATTGACCACTTTGTGTGTTCAGGGCACGGCGCGAGTCCCAGCTCCTCCATTATAACTGCAGGCACAGCTGTGGGCAGAGTTGGGGGTGGTCCTACTGTTCCTACACCCCGCCATCCACCCCTTTGTCACGTCTCCCTTCCAGTGTGGGTGGGAACGCAGCTCGCGGTGCGCTGATGGGGACAGGGCATGAGCTTAGGTGAGGGATTGCGCAGGGCTCTGTGCTGTCTTCTGTGACTTCTCTGCTGCCTCTGGGAAGCAGGTACCTTAAAGGAAGGGACATGCAGGGCTGCCTCCAGGAGCTCAGGGTGGTCTACAGCTGGCAGCCAGAAAGAGGAAGAAAGCAGCTCTCCAATCTGTGTCCATGAGGAAGTGAAGCTCCCAGCCATCTCCTCTTCCCTGGTGGAGTCTCAGCCACCCGACCTCACCCTCGCAATCCACCTGAGCCGTGGCCAGGATCCTGGTAGAGACTCAGGGTCATCTGCCTCATTGCTCTAAGCTTCTGAGTTCAAGGCGATTTGCAGTGCGGCAATACCTGACTGATACAGGTGTGCCTCTGAACTCCGCGTACGACAAGCTGAGAGTTCAAGGGCTTGTCTCCTGGCCTGTGAATAGGTCTCTGAACGTTGCTGTATTGTCTATCTACAATTTGTCTAATGCAAATGCCAAAGTTCTTATTGCAGAGGCAAGGAAGTCCCTTAAACTTTTTTCAAGTGCTTCCTGACTGCCGGTTTTGACTGGAATTATATTTGTTATAGTCTCAAGGCATATCCCTTCCAAATGTCCTCTACTCCAGGAGCTCAGAGGGGAGATGAGACCTTTCCACAATATCCTCAGCCCTGAGCAGACTTCAGTCACTTCAGATGCAGGGCAGATGTTTACTTTTTAAACTTTTTCTTATAAAGCTACCTGTGGGTGAAAGAGGTTGAGGAACAGCCTCAGGGTCCAGTGACTGGCAGTTCCTGGTGCTCAGGCTAGAGCCGCAACCTTAAGGACTGCTAAAACGCTTCCATTCCAGAACAGACTTGGGTCAGATGGATTAAGTCACCTGTTGCATGGGATGTGGGGAGATTTCTTGGTTTCTTTCTTTTTATTTTAAGGGAGAATGGTTCATGGTTGGTTTGGCTGGTTTGACTTTATTTTTACATTTAATTATTATTATTACTATTATTATTATTATTATTATTTTTAAAGATGGTATCTCAGTATGTTGCCCAAGCTGGCTTTGAATTCCTTGGGCTTAAGGGATCCTCCTGCCTCAATCTCCCGAGCAGCTGGGGTGACAGGTGCATGCCAACATTCCCAGCTAAAGATGCTGTGCATGTCATGTCTTGCATGTCCACGCCTCTTCCTCTGTTTCTTTTCTCCCTGTCTCCACACCCCCAGTGCTGTAAACCCCATTTCCTTATCTCCGTTCAGTTTGCATTTCTGTAGGATTTTTAACCATGGCAGGGCCTCCTGTGGTTCATGTCTTGGTTTCCATTAGGGGACACTGGGACTCCACCATTCTGAGCTGCCATGCAGCTTGCCTCCAGAGGGCTGGCTCTTGGCCCTCCCTTCTGGCTGGCTTGTGGGACATGGTGTCCATGCAGCCCACTCCTTGGACGCTGGCCATGTGCCAGTGTGGTGTGCCGTTCTTCCCTTCCAGTTCTTTCTCTGGGTTCTGTGATCCTGCTGTGTACCATTCTGTTTACCAGGAGAGGAAACTGAGGCTCAGGGGCTACCCTTGCATTCGCTTCCAGGGGACACCAAGGTAAATTACAGTGTCAATCTCAGAATGAAAAATGCCAGTGACTGTATAATTTAAACAACATGAAAATTTCTAACCCTATCTCAGTATGAGAATTGTCTTAACATAACTTGCCATATAAAGTAATAAAAGCATTATTTATCCTAATAGGTTTCCCCAGTGGCCAAATAGAAAGGAAACACGGGCACAGAACTTCAGCCCACAGCTTGTCCAGGCCTTGGTCCTGGTCGTAGTCCTCTGCAGGACTCCAGGGACAGGTCAGGTCACCTGCCCCAGCTGTGGTCTACCACCCGTGGACGGTGGGAGGGGACTGCGATTTTGTGCAGGAAGAGCTGCCAGCTTGGAGCCTCTTGGCCTACTTTATTGTCTATTTATGTTTATCATCTGGACTTCCATTCTCAGGACCTAAAGAGCATCGCACGCACCTGTATGTACTGCTTTGTACATGTGCACATACATGTGCACAAGGGTGTGCTACCATTGGGTTTAGAGCAGTCAAAGGCAAATTGTGCTCCCCTTCCCCTGTCACTCACTTCTGAGGAGCAGTGCCGGCCCTGTCATCGAGCCTGCTGCTTGGGTCATGCGTTTGGAGACCCCTGCCCATCACCCACACCCACCAACCCGGCTGGCTTTCTTGAGTATCCTGGGCTGATCAGCAAGAAGCCCTCCTTACCCCAGGTCTTAATATGAAAATCCTGGGAATTGCCAGACGTAAAGGGATCTGATGCCAAAACATCCAGGTGGGGAAGAAAAATTAATAAATTATAGGGATATTTTATATATACAATTCCAAATATGGCAGTGCAGAGTTTGGAAACATCTGGGTGATGGATTGAAAGCTGGCCTTTGCTTCAGCTCTTGGGCATAGTGTAAACACAGGCTGCAAGTCCCTGGAGATAAATGGGAGAGTGGGAAACTGCAGGAGGTAGGTAGAGGAGGAATCTGACTGTAAAACCCCAGCCCACGCCGCCGCATGCCAAGTTGGAAGAGACTCGAAAACCAAAGCAGCCCAGCATTCTCTCTCTCCATTACGTTAAAGATACAGTGTCCCCAGGTAGCTAAAATTAGAAGCCGTTTTGCATATTCTTTCATCCTTTAGATGTAAAGCTTGAGAAGAACGTGTATTTTTTTCATTTTTAGTTTATGTTTGTTTTAAGGGTCTGTTAACTTGCTGGTAGGTGCAGTTTTTGCCTACTGATAGTACATATGAACTAAGATTTGGGGCACTGAAGAGCTGTTTTCTGAAAATACTCGTTAAAAGTGTGTGCCTTCACCAAATGAAGATGTAGGGTGTATCCTACGGGATGAATTTTAAAGTCTTTCACATCCATTACTTCAATAACTAAGCCTTTTTCCCAGCCTGTAATAAATCATGTATATGTAAACGCTTCAGAATTTAAATATGAGTGGAGTCGTAGTATAATAGTGTATCGCTAGGAATCAGTGTTTTTGTTATATATAGTGCTGTTTAGTGTAGCATATGTGAAGTGAAAATCTCATTGATTCCTGTTTGCGAATTCCGGGTTTGTGGAGCTGGCTTGAAGTTGACTCTTCATTAGAGAAGTCATTCTTTATAGAAAGCTCAAATTAGAGCTGTAAATAAGAGGACGAATGGGAATGAATCAAGAGCTGAAGAGTAAATTCAGAGTCCTCCAGAAGTACCATTTGCATACAAAATTGTTATGCTAATTAGAAGTAATTCTTATTAAAGTAGGTCTCCTAAGACTGTTCTAGGCTGGTTCCCTCAGTGAATTTCAGTTACACAATATGGTAGAAAGTAACGAATCAGAGTGTCTTTTAAATACTGTGTTGTCCAATTCAGAATTTTTATTTATTATAAATTACCTTCTTGCTTATTAATCTAAATCAAAAACATTTTGCTAGCCATTTTAGTTCAGTTCCTAACTGCCTCTTACAAACAGGCAGAATTTTGTAAGAATTACAAAATTTTACAAAGAGTTTTCAGAAGAGGATCAAATCATAGCTTTCTAACTAAATTTTGTGTGTTCTAGCATTGGATTGGTGATGCTTTTGTGATATACTATTCTGTGTTTCCAAGTGGTTAGACTGAGATGTAGATAAAAACTCCTAAAAGAGAGAGAAGCTTTCTAATGGAGGCAACTGGCGTTAGAATTGGAATAGCGGACCTCAAGATCAAAACCTGTCCATAGAGGAGGCCAGGCCCTGGTTGTCAGCCCTGCCAACCCAGAGGGACCTTAGGCAGCGCGTTGACTGTTAGGTCACAAGGTGTTTGTGTTCAGCTCCCTGCTGATACAGTGTTGCAGCCAGTGTTTGGAGAATGGAGACGATTTTGGGCTTGATCTGAGCAGAGATGAAGGTTGGTGCTTCCTACAAGGTAGAGCACCCTCTTCTGCTTTCCGAAAAACGGCACCACAGAGGGCCTTCTGCTCTAGAATACTTGGACACAGCTCTCACCTCTAGCTGTCCTTGGTGACTAGTGAGCCCCCTTTCCATCCTGCTGACTTCCGGAAGCCTCTGAGCAGCCCTGAGCTCGCTGCTCTTCAGGATGGTTCTCTCCAAGTATCCCCCCTGTTGTGGTGCCCAGGTTGGCCCTGTGCACATCAACTCTGCAGTGTGAGTTCGGTGGCTTGGGAGGGCTGGCCCTCACCTTGAGGTCCCTGCTCACCCACGCAGAGAACATGGCTCTCTCCGCAGCCTCTGAGTTCTTCTGCTTAGCAATCGAGGGAACCCGTCAGAATCCTGCTCCTGGCCCTCTGCTTTGGACTCCTGTGCTTTTGGTCACAAGATGAGGGTGTGAGTTCTGTTCTTTGTGAGACCTCACTGGACTTCAGGCATGGAGTTTGGGTTTTGTGGTCTGACCACTCAGCGGTTTCTGTAAATGGATTATTGGCTCACAGAAATCTCATCTCTGCTGAAACCTACCTGCAAATTGGGCTGGAACATCTTATCTTGCTCAGATTGTCAGTCCTTACCAAATGTTCAGTTCTCACAGTTTATTTCCCAATATCTGGCTACAATCCTCTAAGCTAATGTTTCCAATTTTCCTTCCTCCTGCTGGAATTGGCATCACCACCAACTAAACCCCGACTGTATCAGACTCTGAGTTGTCTTGCAGCTGGCACGTGTCCCCAGAATCTGAAGCCCAAGAACTAAACCTCAAAGGACCAGACCACTAAGAAGGTGCCATCATGGGAGCATTTAGATGAGAAGCAACTAACGCTGTGGACCGTCTTACCCAGAGATCAACATCTGAGCTCAGTAGCAGAAGGAATCCCAAGTGCCAGGCACATTGATGTGCTCCTGTGGGCCAAGCTACTCAGGAGGCTGAGGAGGGAGGATCACTTGAGCCCAGGGGACCAAGTCTAGCCTGGGCAGCACAGTGAGACCTGTCTCAGAAGAGAGAAGGTGCAGGGGAAGGGTGGGTAAAGAGGAATCAACACTGCACAACTAAAAAATTTCCCTCCAGCATTTTTGGAATCTGCTGAGCTGGCCCACTTGGGTTCCGCTCCAGGCCACTCGATGGAACGCAGCCGCTCACGTTAGCAGTTCTCTTTGTCACTTTCTCCTTTTAAGATGCATAGTGTCTAGGACGCTAAAATAACTGCCCTTTGCACCTCTCAGCACAAGGTTCAGCTTGTTTAGGAGAATGCTCTGTGCCCCTCAGGAGGTCTTGATCACCTCTGAGATGTCCAGCAACAAATTATTTACTAAACAAAAGGGGGACAACTGTGGAGCTCTGCCTGAGCCCTGTGCTAGCAGAGAGCAGCAGAGCTGAGAAATCCCTCTGCCCGTGTGTGCTCTGAGAAAGCACACTCAGCTGAGATTCGCCTGCGTTGATGACGTGGATGGCACCCACTTCCAGGGCTATGAAGTAGCTCAGAGATATAGCTCAGGCCCTGGGTTCAATGCCCAGCACTGCAGACCAGAGGGTCTCCTTCCTTCAGGACGCCCATAGGGCTTGGGATAACCCTGTGTTTAGTTGTTTCTGTTCAACCCCAGGCCCTTTCCTTTTCTTAGAGATGGATCATCGGTAATGACATTCTCTTTAGTGACGTCTTTGACTGTAGGTGTCGTCTTCAAAGCATGCCCAAGATCACATGGACCCTCCAGGATGGTCTTGGGAGAGGCATTCAAGTTAGGTGCACATACATGCAGGATCTTATGAACCCCAGTGGGTGGTCATGATGCCGCGGTTCTCCACATGGTTCAAGCTAATCCAGTGACTACCAGGTGCTTCAATTCAGGCTATGTAGATGCCACCTCGAAAACTCTGATCCTCATTAAGTGATCTCTTCCTGCAAATCCCAAGTATTTATGTCCAGAGGAAAATGTAACAGGAAGATTTCCAGACCTCCTGGCTGTTTATTTTCTATAGATGAAATAGAAATCAAAATCACTTGTCAAACTTACAAAAAGGAGAAGAAAGATTGTTCACTTCCTGCTGCTCATCACCAAAATGATGTCAATCCACATCTGTTGGGCAGCTCAGGTAGATCCCTCCCCGCTTCTACCTTCTGCATTTTATGAGCACTGGGAGTAAGAAAGGAGAAGATAGGAAGATGAAATAGTGCAGAAAATGCAAAATTAGAGTAAAATATGTAAATTGGAAAACTAAGGAATTTCCCTCCATAACTGAAGATCTGATCATAAAGGAGACCTTATCTCTGCAATCTACTTTATTTTCAAATTAAAAGTCAGAGAAAATGGACCTACCTTTTGAAAAGTATTATAAAGTCTAAGTTGCTTAATTCATTTGTGTCATTCAAGTCCTGTTTTCAAAAACTTGCATCCAGAGCAGCCTATGTTCCGGGATGAGCTGTTAATTCTGTAGCTTTTAATAACTGACAGCTCCACATTTAAATCTCAGGCTGTACATAAACTGTCAGCATCCAAATTTGTCCAGACAAACAGAACTGGAAAAAAACAAAAATAACAAGATGAAAAAATGCACTTATTAGCAGCTGTGTAAATAACAGCAGCAATATCTACTAATACAGGAGGCCAGCAGGCTCAGCAAGATGCAGAGGAGGAACTCGGGTTGCTGCACATAGGCTGAGGAGGGTCAGCTGCAGTTCATGTCCTCCCAGACCTTGAGCCTTCTTTCAAGGAGCCTGGAGGAACAGCTGTCATAGCAGACTTGGGTCACTCAGGAACATCCAGGACACAAGGGAAAGGTGGGGAGGGAGGAAAAAAGACCCTCACTGCTCTCCTCAAGTAATTGTGCACATTCATATCACATAGAGAACCACAGAACCACAGGTCCAGAAATGGAGGGAACAGCATCTGTGCTCCCTGCAATGAGGCCGCTCTCCTACCTCAGTCAAAGCTCCTGGACTGAGAGTGGCTGGAGGCCACCAGAGCCAGGAGCACAGTAAGCCAAGATCTAGAGACCGGGACAGAGTGTCCAGGAAATATGTAATGGGAGTTTAAAATTTCAGGTAGGTAATTTTAAAATTTTCTAGTTGCCATGTTAAAAAAAAGGCAACTAAGAGGTGCAGGAATTTTAAGAGATTTCATCTAACCTGATATATCCAATGTAGTGTCATTTCATTTTGCCGTATAATCAGTTTAAAAGCTATTAATGAGATATTTCGTATTTTTTCTGTTAAATCTTCAAAATTGAGTGTGTACTGCATCCTTAACGCACATCTCAATTTGAATGCCAGAGCTTTAGCAGTTGAAGTGCAGAGTGATTCTACTGAAATGGTGATGCTGTGTTCAACAGGAAAATATCTCACATCGCTTCAACTTTTAAATTAGAATGTAAATTGATTAAAATCTAATTGAAATTAAAAACTCAGCCCCTCTGTAGCACTAGCCACGTTTCAAGTGCTTGGGAGCTACACCTGGCTGATGGTGACCGCGTGGATGGCATAGGCCTCAGGACAGAGGACAGGGAAGAAGCTAGGTGGGAAGAGAGCCCTCGGCGCAAGCCGGGTCAGCAGTGGTAGCTTGGACTTCGGTTGTGTTGTGTGTGAAAACCACACCAGGTTTATCTCTTTCTTATTTCAGATGTAACAACTGATACTGCACTTAGAGACTTAAAAACAACACAAATGTGCTTTTTGTAACTGCTGTGACTTCTGGGGTGGTCTGCAGGGTGGCCAGCAGGGTTGTGCCCTTCTGGGAGCCCCACAGGAGAGCCCTCCCCTTCTTCGCACTGGTGGACTGCTGGTCCCCTGCAGCCTGCTTCCCTGTGACCTCGTCGTCTCCTCTTTCTGACCCTCTGCCTCCCTGTCACCAAGACTATCAAATACAGTAGGACAGAGGGTGACAAGCTAGAGTGACAAGCTGGGGGAACGTGGCCTTGTGTCACTGTGGCTCAGAGGAGGGAAGACTTACTGTGGCTCATGGTTTCAGAGGTCCAGTGCATGGTCCCGGGGGTGTTGCCTCCACTGCTGTGGGCAGAACCTCATGAGGGAGGGCATAGTGGAGGAAATGTGCTCGGGACACAGTGGCCAGGAAGCAGAGAGAGAGAGGAAGGGGCTGGGGAGAAGAGGACCCTTCCAGGGCAGCCTGCAGTGATCCACTTGCTCTGGCTGGGCCCCGTTTCCCAGTTGTCCACCCATGCAGCTGCCAGTGGGTTAATCACTGGATTAGTCCGCCGATGAGGCCAGATCCAGTTGTTACCTAAAAGCCCCACCTCTGAACCTTGCTACGTTGGGGACCATGCTTTCAGTACATGAGTTTTGGGGGACCTTACAGATACAAGCCATGAGACTCATCTTGGGTCCTCTTGTGTCATGGGACCTTGATAATGTCCCCCTCTGAAGATGCTTAATTTTATAGGGAAGTTCAGACTTTGCCTCAAAAGTCTGCTGGGAAAAACTGACAACAGATATATTAGCAAGAGAAAGGTATAAGAAGTTATTGATGCCCACGGGAGCCTTACGCAGTGTGCGACTCGGGACTGGTTTAGGCTTAGGTACCTGCTTCAGAGGGGGAAGGGGAATGGAAGGGTAGGGCACTCCAGGCAATTTTAGAGAGTTAGCTGACTTCTCAGAGCAATGAATGGGCACAAAACAGATAATACCTGGGATAGAGTTGCTGTGGGCTCCGGAGGAGGTGAGGATAGGTCGTGGGGAAGTGGCACTATATGCAGAGGTTGCTCCATTAGGCCGGTGAAGTCTCCCAGGCACTGTCTTCAGAGAACAGGTGGTGTATTTAATGGAAGGAGGTGAAGACCTTTTAGTCCTCTTCTCTGAGTTACTCTTCCCTGGCTAATGAGGTTTTAGGGAGGCGGTTCAGACAGTTGTGGCCAGGTAGGGGAACTTGAGGGAGGTCCTCGGCCAGCTTGGGGAGGTTAGAGAGAGTGTCCCTGGAGCCGCTTCCTTTATTGCAAAGTGCCCAGCGCGTCGGAGCATCACACCTTGGGGTATCATTTTCTGGTCCCCACCTTTGTCTGCAGAGTCTCTCTTGCCATGTAAGGATCAGGTTTTGGAGAGTAGTGTGTGGTCATTGCAAAGGAGGACAGATGACTCTTTCCTTGTTGCTCTTCGAGGTTCTTGTCCATGTCTGAAATAAAGTGCAGAGTATCAAAAGTTCACAGTGTTATTTAATATAAGCTTTAGAAGACAGAGCCACATAAGGAAATGACACTGAAGCGTCCTTTAGACCTGAATGTTATTGTACTAGGTTTGAGGAGGAGCAGAGAGTTGTGGGAAAATACAATGGGACAGAGGGTGACAAGCTAGAGTGACAAGCTGGGGAAAGGTGGCCAGGCCTGGCTGCTCAGATTTCTCTCAGTGACTCTCCATCTTCACACACAAGGACATTGCTTTCGTTAGAGTACAGGTAGGAGGACCTCTTTCACACGATGCTCTTGTGGCTTCAGGAGAAGGTCGGAGTTTTTCCTACTGTTGCCAATTTTTGTATTCCTTTAGCTTAAAATATTCATGCAGAGGTGACATATTTTGGAGTAGCATGTTGTAAACCAAATCACATTGACTATTAGGTACAGAATGACCTACCCACAAAGAAATGAGGAAATAGCCCAAGAGGTATTTTTGCAGAAATCCAGGCAAGGGGGAGTGCATGGTTTAGAGGTGCCGGTTTCTGTCTGTCTGGGCCCTTTCCACTCTTCCTTGGGGACCCTGCTTATCACCACATCATTCATGAGCTTCAAAGGGTTGCTGGGGCTATAACTTCCTAACTCAAGTTCAGCCAGTCCTCATGGCTGAGTGACCTGGCCAGGTGGTTGGTCTAGGAGTGAGCATGTGCCTCAAAGTGGATTTTTTAAGCCTTGAGTTGTTCAGTTTGGAACTGGGGAGTGGTTGTCCTTGCCTGTGGCTCACAGGGGCGAGGGTGGGCAGCTGTCCTTTCTGTCACGTGGAGAGAACTTAGAGTAGGATGGAGCCCGAGAAAAAGAGGGAGGATCCTGACAGCACAGTGTATCTCTTTCAAAGTGCATCTGAGTCACCACCCTTGGGCTCTCTTGTTATGTGAAGCAATTATATTTCTTTTTCCTGCTCATGTAAGTGTGAGTTCTTTCTGCCATCTGCATCCAAATTAATCCTGCCTACTCCAGTCTCTAAAAGGGTGGAAGGAATTGGGCCTGGAATGGACACATCTCTTTCCTTTACCCCCGGGACTGGATGCCCCCTCATTCTTGCTTCTCTATGTTCAGATTCCTTCTCTCTCCCTACAAAAATGGCTCACTTACCTTCTCTATCACATGACTCCGATGGCTTTCCCATTGCTTGTCCTTCCTGGAAGCTTCCAGCAGAGATCAGCATGGATGAATCCTAAAGAGAAGTTCCCCGGAAAGAGAACAGGGATGACCTTACTTGGAGCTGGTGGCTTCCAAGGTCATAGGGCCTGTCCCGTGGGGTGGAGGTAGAGGCCTGACTCAGCACAGGGTGCATATTAGACCCCTTTCCACCACTCCCAAAAGGTGCTCAGTGTACATCTGTGTGATCAAAGAGTGGGCATCCCAAAAGGCCTCTCTTTGACGACATCGTCCCTGAGTAGAGGCCAGGGCTGCTCTCTCCTGCATAACTCAGTGTTTCAAAGAAAAGATTTCTGGGTTCAAAGTATGAACCGAGATCCAACCACTTTACTAGCTAAGTTTATAAAAGACAACTCATGTGATGGCTTGTAGGTTTCAAGGTCATTTTTCAGCCATTTTCCGGAATTGGGGGCCAGGAGTGGGCTGCTTCAGGTCGGAGGTGGGAACTTGGAGCTCATTGAAGTAGTACTGGACTCCAGCGACTTGCGGCCCGCTTTCCGTGCTGAGCAGCACTGCGGCTTCAGTTTTGCTAAACCTCAGAGCCAGGTGATGGCGGCTGAACACCGAGTGGATGTGGAGCTTTTTGTGAAGCTTGAACCCCATCAACCATGCTTATTCCTTCATCCTCCCAGGAAGTGTTTGCTAGGTTTCCGTCATAACCCAAGCACTTCTCAGGCACGGGAACATGCAGAACACAAGACCAATGCCTCTGCTCCCAGCTAGCCTCCGTTCTTGTGGGCAGAGACAGGCAACAAAGGAAAACGCATACCGTTACCTACCAGCGAGAGCGCTGGGGAACAGCAAAGCAGAGGGCTTCACGCCCTCTGTCCATCTGCCGGCTGGCCTGGGAAGGGAACAGAAAGAGTGCACTGGTACTTAGGGGTGGTGCTCGCCAAGCAGCAGCAGCCCCCTCAGGATTCATCAGCTGTGCTCACCTATGGGGTCCAGATACCAGGGGAACCGGGGTCCCAAGGTGGCTAGCTCATGACTGACCCGCAGACCCAACATGTGCAGACCCGCAGACTTCTCGTGGGGCCCATGGACGCAAGGTCAAGGAGAGTTCTCTCTGAGCTGTTAGCGAGGAGTGTGTCTCAGTCCATCTGTGCTGTTCCAACAGAATTCTTGGCAAACCTGTAAAGAAGAAAATTTTGTCTCTCTCAGCCCTGGAGGCATTGGCAGGTGCAGACTGGATCTCTGCCTGCAGGGTGGCTCTTTGAACACTGCGTCCTTGGGAGCATAGGGACTCTGGTGACATAAGAGGAGGCCCCTGGCGCAGGCCCCTCAACAGCAGCGCCCATCATCCAGATGCAGAGTGCATGGTGGCCTCAGCGCGCTCTGTGCGGCCCACCCCCGACCTTGGCACACAGTGAGCACGTGCAGACCGCAGCAGGGCAGCCAGGCGTGGCCAGAGGCCGGTCACTTGCTCAGGTGACCATGCGTGAAAGCACCCGTGGTCAGTGCACACTGACTTTCGTTCCTGACATTAATATTGATCTCATAAATAGCAAAATATAGATACAGTTCTCAAAGTTGAAAAAAGTTAAAACAGGAATGTTATTCCTTTGGTTACGAAACTGAGATTATAACCAAAAACCACAGCAAGCAGTCAGAATGGCAGTGGTCAGGGTGTGGCTCCGTTGTAGAGCGCTCCCTTGGCACGTGCAAAGCCCTGTACTCCATCCTGCTGTACAGCTTCTCCGGCTCTGGGAGAAAGAAGAGGGTGATGTCTTCTGATAACTGTAACTCAAGGCCAGGCAGAGATGCATGGCCACGCCTGTAATCCCAGCTATTGGGAAGGCTGAGCAGGAGGATCCTGAGGTCTAAGCGAGCCTGGGCAGCTGCCTCAAAATAAAAATTAATAAATAAAAAAGTGGTAGGGGATGTAGTTTAGTGGTAAAGGCCTTCCCAGTTCCACTGGGGGGAAATCCAGTTTATCTAGACACACATGTTCTGCCATAAATTCATCTTCAGCCAGTGTGTCTGGGCTTCTGTTTCTTTTCCATTAAGTTGAATGAGGAGAAAGATTAAAAATCAGAGTTTAAAGGGATTTTTTTTCTCGGAATCTAATCCAACAGGTGAACAATACACTTTGGGCTCCAGAGAAGCAGGAAGCAAGGGTGTGTGAGTGCTTCACTGGCTCCAGACCAGGGTGTACTTGGACATGGCCCTTCGCCGTCTTGAAGCTAGCTCAGGCCTAACCTCGTAGTTCCCGCAGATCTTGGACCTCACCTGAGCGGACTCCCATAGCGTAGGACCCTTCCTCTCTGCGCCTCCCTTGTCCACTCTCTGCCCAGTCGTATCAAGGTGACCTCCTGCTTGTGAAAGGTCAACAGTAAATATTAAAGGTTCCGTAGGTCACAAGCTCTCAACTCCACCTCTGTAGGCAAAAGCAGCCCTGGACAATCAGTAAACAAAGGGATGCAGCTGTGTTCCAATAAAACTTTATTTACAAAAACAGGCGTGGGCCAGACATGGCCTTGGGCCAGAAGTTAATCTCTGTCCTAGATCACTTTTGGCTTCTCCGCTTTTCTTTGCATCCCGATTGCTGCTTCCGTCGCCTCTTGCCTAGACGGTTGCGCCAGTTGCTGAGAGCTCAAGCCAACTGCTTTCTGGTGACACCCAGAACAGTCTGCACGCATCGTAAACATCACACACCTGACCTCTTGCTCTGACAGTTATAACCCTGCAAGATCACGCTGCAGCCCTGCCGGTGCCCACTGTCCTTCCCAGCAGCAAGTGCCCACCTGCTCTGTGGTCTCCCTCTTAGTCCTCTCGAGTCACGCCCCAAGCCTTCAGGCATGACTCGTGCTCTGTGGAGGGTCCCTCTTAGGCCATGACGCCGTGGGGGCTGGAGCGGGCCTGTTTTGCTCTTCCTGCTAGCCCATTCACACAGTAGGTTGCGTTGTCCTGAAGACTCACAAGTATCTTACATCACATGGCAAAGACGCTTTGCAGCATGATTAAGCACAGGATCCAAGTTGGAGAAACTACTGTCACAGGCAGCCTCAGTGGGACAAGAGGGTGGGAGTCAGACACATAAGGGGAGGCTGAATTAGGTGGGGCCATGAGCAGGGGCCACAGGCAGCCCCTGGAGGGACAAGGGAGAGGAGACAGTCTCTTCCAGCGCCGCCTGAGGAAGGCAGCTCTTCATCTCTAACTTCAGCTTAGTGAAATCCGAAGTTGTAGATTTCAGATCTGCAGAACTGTACAGTAACAAATGCCACCGTTGCTCTAATTTCTCAGCAACAGCAGTAGGAAACTAATAGGGAAGTGCTCATGCAGTGTCTGCGGAATAACTGAGTACATGAATGAGCGAGCGAGTGGTGGGTCAGGATTGAGCAGTGAACCAGAGAGACCCCCAAATGATGGCTTCGTATTCTGATGCAGGCAATGGCGAGGTCACAGAAAGGGACCCTTGAAGACAGGAGTCACCCAGCAGGGCGAGGACTCCTCAGCCTAGGGTCGGTAGTTTTCTGCAAGTGCTGTTGGAAACGGCAGGCACGGGTGCGACTTCACTGATCTGCTTTACCCTGAATTTCAGGAGGAAGACATTTCTTTTCATTGATTTCTCTGTTATCCAAATTGGCCTGTGCTGAGTCTCCTCTCCCGTACGTTCCTCCATGACAGGCGCTTTCTGAGAAAAGTTGCGTCCCAGATGCAGCAGCGGCACTCCGGTGGGTGTTTGCCGCTGCTCAGTCCCCACTGTGAGGCCAAAGCCAGCCTTCATGCCGCACAGCCCCCAGCAACCCGACTCCCTAGGGCTGCCCAGCCTGCACCTGTATGGGGCTCTTCCTAATAAGGCAGAAGCTAGGAAAGTGCAGAACTGGGCCCTAGGCTGTTCCGCCTGCTTTCCAGTGCCTTAGGGAGGATGAGGCCAAAAGCAAGAGAACCAGAAGCAGCTAATATTTGACTCTGGGGCTTGGAAGGGACCCTAGTGATTTAAATTCACATTCATGGGCATTTTTTCTTTTTATTATTTATAATTTTCTCCATAATTATTGGCTTTAGAAACTAACTGTATTAGAACATGGTGAAGTCTGATACACCAGCAGCATTGCTCTCACACAACAGTCCAGGAGAAGAGGAAAAAGAGGAAAGGGCATAGGCGTTGGGTTTTGAAGGATGAATAGGATCTCAGCAGGGAGTGTCTGTGGGAAAGGTCCTGCTTCATCCCAGCACCCTGACCCTGCAGCCCCGTCCCTGGAATTTGTGCAGCAGGCATTCTAGCTACACCTATTTTCTGGGGCTCTTGGCCTTCCTACTTTCCATTCTGTTTTCCCAACCTCTGCCCTCCTGCTTCCAGTCTTTGACCCTCTCAGCACTTCTGCCTCTTGGAGATCTCATTTCACCTGCGATCGGTGACCAGCTCCCTCTCTGGCTGTCAGCTCTGAAGGGGAGAAGACAGTCACTCTTTCTCTGAGCCTGGCTTGGTTAAAGAATGAGAGCTGCTGACAGAAGGGAGTCCAGATCCAGATCTGCAGGTACAGGTGGAGCAGTTGCCATTTCTTGGCACCATGGACCCTCTGCTTTGGTCTCTGTGCCGGTGTGGTGTGGTTCCGGTGGGCTTTGTGAACTGCAGTGTAATCCCCATCTTGAGGCCTTGAGATGGGAGCTTAATGTGACTTTGGTGGCTTTGTAAGAACAAGTAGGGAGACCAGGACACAGATGTGGGTGGCCCCCATCTGTTATGTGCCCTCTCTGCTGCCCAGGACACTGCAGGAGGACGGCTGGCTGGGACGAGCAGCTCCACTTGAGCTCTGTGATGCCCTCTCCTAGATGTGTCCACTGGTGTTGTGTCACTAGCAGCAGAAAGCAGCCCAGCTGGGCACTGTGTTGGGAAGGACCCTGAGGTTGCACTGGCCCGTGCCAAGAAGAAGGCAGCCCGTGTGCATGAGCTTGAGACCCGAGCGGAGCACGCATTGCC